>JBBPTB010000041.1:0-55377 GCA_038093875.1 Boletus tylopilopsis | reverse complement strand
TTGGCAATGTCGGGTCTGGAAAGAGTTCTCTCCTGTCCGCTATGATCGGAGAGATGATTCGCGTCTCTGGCGAGGTTCAGTGCAATGGGTCTATTGCATACTGTGCCCAACAACCCTGGGTTCAAACCTCCACCATTCAGGACAACATCTTGTTCGGTCGTCCCCTCAACTTGCATCAACTCCAGAAGGCCATTCAGACTACATGTTTCGATTCTGATCTGGAAACTTTCCCCCATGGTATGGCCACCCAAATGAGCGAGAAGGGAAACAATCTCAGTGGTGGACAGAAAGCCCGTCTCGCCCTTTCCCGTGCGGTCTATTCCGACGCTGATATATACCTCTTCGATGACGTTCTTTCCGCCTTGGACCCTCGCGTTGGTCGCACTGTCTTTAACAACTGTATCAGACATGCTTTGCAGGGCAAGACGCGCGTTCTCGTCACTCACCAACTCCAGTACCTCAACCAGGTCGACCATATCATTGTCGTTTCAGACGGTACCGTTGTCGAGCAGGGTTCTTTCGAAGACCTCCTTTCGAGGAATGGCGAGCTCACTCGTTTGCTCAGCGATGTTCAAGCGGCTTCGGAGGATTCCAATGATAATGTGAAGAAGGACGACAAGCGCAAGAGTGCTTCTACCCCCCCGAAGGCCGCAGTAAAGCAGGAAACTGCCGACCAGGTTATCGCGGAGGAAGAACGTAACACGGGTGCCGTTGGTGCAGCAACATGGTGGGCGTATCTCAAGGCCACTGGCGGCATTCCGATGATCATCATGCTTCTACTTGAAATCGTACTTTTGCAAGGCACTGTCATCATTCTGAACCAATGGCTTACCTGGTGGACGGAAGAAACCTGGCACGTGAAAGCTCAAGATTGGATCGGCATATATAATGGCATTGGTTTCGCATCTGCTCTTGCTATTGGTGAGCTTCATACATCTTCCTTCTACATTTTTGAGGCTCATTGTGCGTAGTCGTCCTCAATGTGACCATTCTTCTGAGTACCATTCGCGCCAGCAGTACCTTCCACTCGAAAACGCTCAAAGGGGTCATCTACGCTCCAATATGGTGGTTCGAGAGTCAACCAATTGGCCGCATCATGAACCGTTTTTCCAAGGACATCGAGTCAATCGATCAGCGCCTCATGCCTCAGCTTTTCCAACTAGTCGCGGGTGTCGGAAGCCTGATTTCCACAACTATTATCTTAGGTTACAGCACTCCGATCATGTTGGGTAAGTCCAAGCAAGACTCGCGTTACAATCTTCGCTCATCAATGGGTTAGCTTTCGTATTCCCAATGATTGTTCTCTATTGGTTTGTGCTCAGATTCTACCGCAAGTCGCTCCGCGAGCTCAAGCGTCTCGAGTCCACTGGGCGTGGTCCACTCCAATCCCGCATCAACGAAACCCTCGATGGAATATCAACAATCATGGCTTACCGACGCGAGGCAGACTTTGAAAGTACAGTCGGGGGGCTCCTAGATGCAAGCAACAAGCCTACGTTCTTGAGACTGCATGCCGGTATGTCAACTCTTCCTGCGATATTCAGGATCACTGAAAGTTTGGCTAGAAATCTGGGTCACCCTTCGTTTGGAAATTATGTCTTCGTCGATTGTCTTTATTCTTGCCATGCTTGCACACACCAAGTTGGTTGGCAACAGCACCCAATTTGTGCTCGCATTGACATACGCATCGACCCTCACCTACATCATGAACCTGCTCCTCAGGAGTGCTGCCAACGTCGAAGCGGAGGTCTGTTCTAGTGATACTCTGTAGACGTCAAACTGACTTGTACATCTTCAGATGAACTCTGTCGAACGTATCATGAACTACACGAACTCTCTCCCCAAGGAAGATCCGGCACAACTTGGATCAGACCCTGCTGAGGGAACCTGGCCTACGCGTGGAGAAATTGTTCTGCGTGACATTGATGCCGCATACCACTCTCGCCCTGACAAGCTCGTCCTGCGCAATGTCAACCTCACCTTCAACGCAGGAGAGACTGTTTTCATTGTTGGTCGTACTGGTTCTGGAAAGTCTACGCTCTTGTCACTGTTGCTGCGCATGATCGAGTCCAGCAATGGCACCGTAGAGATTGATAATAGAGGTAAGATGATCTACCGAGCCGTATCACCAATTTCTGATCCATGGCCTCATTTTCTTCGCTAGAAATTAAATCTGTCGGTGTGTCGACTTTGCGGCGTGCACTCCAGGTGATACCCCAAGGTAAGCGGCCGGTGGTTACTTCGCACGCGTGCCCGCTCTGATCGTGGACCCCGCAGATCCATTCATTTTCTCGGGTACCATCCGCTCCTGTCTCGATTTCGATGGCAAGCATACGGACGATGCGCTCTGGCATGCACTTGATCTTGTCGGCATGAAGAAGTTTGTTGGTTCCCAGGAATCAAAGCTCGATACTGTCGTCGAAGATAACGGGTCCAACTACTCTGTCGGCCAACGCCAGCTGCTTTGTCTCGCAACGGCCATCCTACGCAACCCCAAGATCCTGCTTTTGGACGAGGCGACCGCGTCGATTGATGCTGGTGCTGACGTGTTCATTCAGCAGGCTATGCGCCGGAGCTGCCCTGACGCTACCATTCTCAGCGTGATGCACCGACTGAACGACGCAATTTTACACGAGTGCGACAAGGTGCTGGTGATGGAGCAAGGTGTGCCAATCGAGTTTGCGCCGCCGCAGGAGCTGCTCGCGAGACCCAACTCCATGTTCTCCAAGTTGATGTCTGCTGCGAGAAACAACCACTAGGCTGAAACAATTTTATACATTGGATGTTTTTCGATGCTGTTATTATGTCATTTATCATTTGTGTACCTTAAACTGCGAGGGTAATGGGAGAACTATCTCGATTGACGGACGATGTCAGAATCATACGGATTCTATTCGGCAATTCGGCCGAGTTCCGACATTGACCTGACCAACGACGTTCAAGGATGAGACCGTCTGCTACACGCTTGCTCAACATCCTCGTCCCAGTGAAACGGTGATTCATTATTTCTTCCGTTCCTCGTACAAAACACGTCTCACCCCATTTCCATCCTCAGCGCTGTAGACTTCGCCGTCAAGATCCGCGTCAACCCAGAACAGACCGGCATTGACCTCAATGTCAAACACTCGATGGTGCGTCCCCGCGACAATGTCACCCCATCTCGCTTAACCTCCCCTGTCGCCCAGAATCCATTCGACGAGATCGGTGTGTCCCACTCGACCCTCTCTCTATCACTCGTACTGTGTTTTTGACCGGCGTGCCTCTCTCAGCGGTCGAGGAGGCTGTCCGGATACGCGAACGCCTCAAAGATGCTGTCAAGTCCATCAAAGTCGTGACCATCGGCCCCCCGAAATCTTCCGAGACACTCCGGACGGCGCTCGCCATGGGCGCAGATGCGGCCATTCATGTCGAGATACCCGAGTCCGCACCGGCCCCCGAACCGCTTGGGGTCGCCAAGGCCCTCAAGGCAGTCATCGAGCGTCAGCAGGAAGGCGTCGACGTCGTTATCATGGGCAAACAAGCCATCGACGACGACGCGGGCCAGACGGGGCAGATGCTCGCTGGACTCATGGGCTGGGCGCAGGCGACGTTTGCGAGCAAGATGGACGTGGATGCGGCACAAAAGGTCGCGCATGTCACGCGAGAAATTGACGGTGGATTGGAAGTGATTCGGTGTACGCTTCCTCTTGTCGTCACTACGGATCTGAGGTGAGCGTATTCTCTGGAGGAGAGAGGAGACTTTGTAGGCTGATTCGTTACCTCCCAGACTGAATGGTATGTGACACCATGTCTACGGGATGCGCTGTTGATGCCATGCTTTCTTCTCAGAGCCTAGATATGCATCTTTGCCTAACATCATGAAGGCGAAGAAGAAACCCCTTGAAAAATTAACCCCTGCAGATCTTGGTGTTGACTTTGTACCTCGTATAGAGACAATTAGGGTCACTGAGCCTCCGAAACGTGTCGGTGGTGGCAAGGTCTGTGCTTTTCCTTGTATGGTCTCCGGTTGTCTACTTATCGGCGTTCACTCTTGGACAGGTGGAAAACGTTGATCAGTTATTGGCGAAGCTCAAAGAAGCTGGGATATCAACGAGGCGGGCATGAAATTTGGCCTAGTCCCGTGTGTATATACCCTAGTTTATTTCTGAAACTTATCAGACAAAAAACTGTTACTGGGATCGAATAAGTTATTTATTCAAACGTCCTCATCGTTGCTATCCCCCAAACTGACTGGTACACAAAAAATGGTGAGAAATTCGAGCGAGGGTGAAGTGATTGTGCCGTGTTTATACGTGGGGAGAGTGGATGTACGGTACTAAGCAGCCAATATATATTTGAGCAGGATGAAGTCACTAGCAAGCGACAGAGTGCAAAATCTGGAAAGGAAACGAAAGAAGACGAGTTGGAGCGAACAACATGCTACAGCTGATGATTCTGGTCTTGACCCAATTTTCTGTTTTTGTCAAATGTGCAAACAAATGAGAGTGACGGAGCGGATGATGATACTTGTGATCGCATAAATTCAGCGGGGAATCTAGATGCCATGCAATGGCCGGTCTAGGAGTGTTGCGGGAGTAGGACCTGTGTTCTCATTACTAACGCCCTGAAATATAAACGATCATCCAGCAGATGAATACAGAATCCACCACGTCGGACGAACCTTGGTGCGACATGCAGGGCAATTATTACGGCCCGTCTCAAGCCATCTGTCCACACAACCTTGGTGGAACGTATGTTTACATGTGAGCACTCGCAGCTCATCCTCTGGAATGTAATCGTCGAGACAAATAAGGCACTAGGGCAAGATCAGTATTGATTCTGCCTCTGCAGAAATACGCACTCTCTCAACGCAATTGCTCGCGACGCGACCTTGTTCCTCGTAGTCTTCGAGCATCGATGCATTAATAATCTCAAGCCCAGATTTTTCAATCTCTTCCTTGGACACTGTTGGTGGCTTGACTTGACCCAACAATTCGGCAAGTTCCCTAGGAATGTCCGTAATCTGAATGGCCATCCAACAGGAGCACAGTAAATGAAGAACACACCATAATGCTTCAAATGAATCCAAGTTACCACCTGTAATGATCTGGTGGTCTGGTGGGTAGTACCCTACCAAATGTACACATAAATGACGACGGCACAATACCGAGAGGGACTAAAGACGTACCTCCAATGACATAAATCAAGAATGTCCTAGACCCAGGAGCATCTTGTCTTGGTGGACTGGTGGTATCTGGGTTTCTCCTTAAAGGTCGCAAATTTCTGATCGCGTTCGCAGCCCGACTCTGCCACGTCCGTCCGCGAGCTGGCTGTTGACCACTCTGTTCTTGCTGAGTTGCATTCGAGGGGCTCGAATGGTGGCGGATCTCCGGTGGCTCGGGAATGTGCAGAGGCAGTGACATAGGTTGTTCCAGGCCATCGAACTCCAGGCCATCCCCGTCCCCGTCCTCTATCGAAGTGTGGTTCGCATGTGGGTGAGGCATGTGTGGGGGCTGTCTGTCCATGTTGACAGATTGGAGTCCAACCACGATGACGGGTACGACAACGTTATTACGGTGTTCTGGGGAATTGGGATTCGGGTTTGCAAGAGGATTGAGGTCTTGACCATTTATTGACGGCGGTGTAGTATCACTCGGGTTGGAAGGAGGGACAATCTCAGGCATGTTGGCAGGGGTAGCAGCAGAAGGCGTCAGTGCTGGTTGCGCCAACCCGCTACGTACACCCGGCACTTGAGTTGCCCCACCACGAGATGTCATCATTTCATTTTGCTGGTCTGGGGTACGTGCCCAGGAAGAAGGGTGACTCGGACCTTGAGCCGGGGCACGAAAAGCTGGTTGCGATAGTGACGAACCCTGAGCTCCCCCTTGTCCTAGACTTGGGGATGCTATTGCCGGGAACCGATACATCCTCCACCAGTTGATACCGCCTCCGGGGGTGTGCTCGGTGCGCGACGCAGAGCTGGGAGTGAATGGCAAACGGAAAGGCATCGATGAGTCTCCTGTCGTGGAGTTTGGGGAAGGTTGGCTCTGGGCAATTGGCCCAGGATCCGGAGATGGGGGTAGCGTGGAAGGTGACAGCTGGGTGGGAGGCAGGGGACTTAACTCTGGAGCTCCTGGGAGTGAATTAGGGGTGTTGGACGTCGAGGGACCAGACGAGGGTGACGTTCCTAGAGGGAAGGAATCCTGCCTAGTCTTGGTCCCAGGTACATTTGAAGGATCCTGCGTATCAGGTGGCTGCACAGCAATGGACCTCGAAACGGCAGGCCAACCCTCTGCCACCGACCGTCCTCTAATCGAAGCTTCTCGGCTGTACGCCACGCCCAATACAGCCCCTTCTTCCTCGCCCTCTGAACGCTGGTCAGAACCCATTTCTGACGAACTCGCGCGGTCTGCTGGGACAAGCGTCCCTATTCCGGTAGAAACAATGGGGGACCCGCGCGCAGCACTGGAGTCTCCGCTCTTACCGTTATCTACAGCGGAACCATTCGCACCGATCTCAGCGTCAATGTCACGAGAGATCGCTCTCGATATTGACTGTGAGGATGCTGTGTGGGGCGTGAACCTACCACTAGAGCTAAGAGAAGGAGATCCACGACGGATTCTCATGCCAAGTGGATAATGGGCACCGGAACTCAGGCCAGAGACCGCTGGAGATGTGCGCCCACTGAGCTGTTCTTGAGCCGTGTGCGCATCCTCTTCATCAGCCATGTTATCCATGTCATCTTCGCAGCTAAGCTGGTCTTCGTTATCACTTTCGAAATGCCCCGTCTCAAACTCTTCCGAATCGGAATCAGAGAGACTCTGGAGCTCCGGAATGGGTTGATCTTCAACATCCACAGCTGCATCTTGCGGTGCCTCTCCACTAGCGCCAGTATCTTGTCCTTGCATCAATGTGACCCTGAGATCGGTCTGCAGGTCCATGAGGAATCGCTCGAAGCTGTCAGGTGGAGGGAGAGTGGATTGTCCTCCATTCCTCTCCTCGGCCAGGATATCACCATCGTCAGATATCGGGAGCTCCGCAGAGTTGGGGTTCGCAGGAGTGGGAGATTGGGTGTTTGCTGTTGCTCCACCAAGGCCGAGCCCAAGATTGAACGCTCTTGCCATCTCGGCGAGCATGATTTCACGTGGGTCGCGGGGTCGTACGACCTCTGATGGCTGAGACGGTGCCGTTTGTCCCGGGCCTAAACTTGCAGCAGTGTCATTAGAGTGATCTAAATTATGAGCTCCACTACCGAGTCCAAGTCGGTCTCGCAGGCTACTCCAGACGTGTCTCATCCGCCCTGCATCCGAAGTAGGGGTTGGGGAAAGCGGGCGTTCAGAGGGAACATTAGGGTTGAAGCCCGTGGATTGAGGCATGGTGGGCTGAGGAGTGAGTCCGGAAGAAAATATGGGTTCTGATGAACCTGTTAACAGAGATGCAGCTGTTGCCGCTGCCGCAACACTGTTTAAAGAGAGAGAGTGCAGCAGAAAGATAACGTTGGTGTCTACCTGGCTGCATATTCATTATTTTAGAACGACGTACCTCAGTAATGTTCCCAGGACATCGATACTGCTCGCCGACAGACCAGATGCGCCGGTAGGTCCTTGCGCTATGGAGATTCCACGCGGAGTTGTGTGCGCGCGATCCTCGTCTTCACTGTCCTCGACCGGACCATCAGCAAGGGATGAAGTTTGTCTAGCCTGAGGATCCACGTTTGAGGAACCGGTCATGGGCTCGGGGGGTAAGGGCACTGCGGGTACCATGCTGGCAGGGCGCGCCAAAATACCTGAGAGAGGGTTGCGTGATCTAGTTTCAGGCGGGAGGGAGGAAGGTCGTGGTGTGGGGTCGAAATTTGTGTTGGTGTTTGAATGCAGGACATCGCGTGTCATGGAGGGGATCGGATTGGTTATGAGACGATCTGAAGAGCGAGGTGCGTCTGTCGTGTGTACAACTCCCTGAACTACAACGAGGGTTCCGGGGGGAGGGAAAGGCCGGGGACTGGTATTCGCTTGTTGAGTTGTTGCTTGTGGCGGGGACGGAGGAGGAGGCGTGGGCGCTGATGGGAGAGCGACCGGTTCTGGTGGCAAAGGCGTGGGTTGACGGGAAGGAGGGGCTGTCGGGGCGATGACAACCTCGTCATCGCTGTGGTGATCCTTGTTCGCTCCTGATTGGACAGAAGGGGGTGCAGTCGACGTGGACGGTGCGGAAATATTGTCGTTGTCCTCGTTATCGTGCTCGACGTCAAATGCATCGTTCCCCTTTTCTTTTCCCTTGGCGGGTGTAGCCGGGGAGTCACTGTGATTGTCGGGCACGCGATGTGTGATGACGCCAAATTCGTCGACGTCACGATCGACCTGGTGCTCGTCATGTTCCGTCAAGGGTACCATATGTTCAGGGACGGCTCCTTCTGTGTTGGCATGAGCATTGTGTCTACGTGAGAGCCTCCAGCGGCGGTTCTTTCCTCTGAGCGTCTGTTCAGGTCGAAGCGGTAGGGCAGGGGAATTGGAAGAGAGACGCGATCTCAGGGACGGTTTCGGAATGGACGAGAGAATGCGGTGGGGAAGAGAGCGACGATGTGGGTGGTGGGTGACATTGGAGTCTCCTGGTCCTGGGGCAGGCGCTGACGCTGGCGTTGTCGGCGTTGTCGTTGGGGCTGGTTGGCGGCGAGAGTGTGATTGGCCCATGGTGAGGTCGAGAACAACAAGGTCAAGTCTCGCTGAGACTTTCACCGCAAGTTGAGGTGAATGTGTCGGGCGACGTCGAGATAGTTGTCGCAACTGCGCTCGACGACGACGGCGTCGACGGGGAGGAAGTGTGTTGTCGATTATTCTGGCGTGTCTCTAGGCTTAGTCCCATCTCCAACTGCGGTAAAAGCCGAGTAGCAGTGCATAGCCACAAATATAATATTTATTTAAGTAAATAAATTTAAAATATATAAATTTCAAGCCTTATTCTCTCGCCAGGACATACCCTTATGGAGGACGACCACGATGAGCAGCTCCATCGCAACCACAAGCCCTGCAAATCCACTATATAACCACCCATCGCCAAGTGCATCCTGCAGTGGGACACCAACCATCCTAGCTATGAATGCCAGCGTACCGCGGAACAAGCTGTTCGCCGCGACCGCACTGGTTGATCGGCCCAAGTTTGCATCCACCATATATGCCAACGTACTCGAGTATATCCATCTGCATCGTGTCAGCACAACTACCTCGATTATGGTCTCGTGGTGCTCACATTGAAAAGAACCCGCACAAAAGCAGCATTAGGCAGATCACACCCACATCAACGTGCTTTTCTGCCACCCATCCATATCCAATAACGCTTGGAGGTAACCAGACCATCGCGAGAGTCGCACTCTTCAGGCGCATCTGTCTCGACATATCACTATCCCACCCCATTTGCGATCTCAACATCACTTACCTCAGGGTACCACTTTCCCCCGTTCTCGTTTCTCTTTTTCCTCACGACGTGGTCGGACCAACGACCACCAATCACACTTCCGGCAATGCTTCCTGCTGCTCTAAGTCTCGTGTCTTTTCATTTCAATGATGAACCTACCAGCCCCAAGTGACAGAAGTATTATCCCAACAGAAAGTGGGTTCAGTTTGTATTGCATACTCAGTGTCCGCGTGCACGTGTACGACAGGCAATAGCTAAACGAAAACACCAGTCCTGGCCATGCAGTCAGCATCTTGTCCATCCAAAACGGCCCAGCATCACTCATCGTTCGCCAACAGAATCCCAAGATTGTTTCTCTGTCGGACAACCTTCCAAAACGGCGGAATTGGATTAATATCGGACAACGACAACCTGACCTCGTTCGTTCCCGACTCAACCTTGGTTACAGCTGCCCCGTCTTCGATTGAACTTGGTTGTGCTAATCCTTTCTTGTCGCTGAGTTGCTGCTCCTGAGTCGGCGTGTTGTCCTCCGCGACCATGCAGTCGGTAGCCGACCTGGGCTTTGCTGTGGTCTTTGTCCGCCTGCGTAATACGGCTTGGTAAGTCAAACTACGTTCAATTCGGAACGAGTCTTTGAATAAAAATATGAACGCCGCCAAAAGGATAACTCCACACGCCCCCAGAAAATAAAAAGACGCTGGCCACCCGAAGGCTTGCGATAAAGCGCCCCCGACAATAGGTCCGAGGGCTGGTCCAAGAAGCGGTGCAGCATAGTAGACACCCATCATTGTCCCTCGTTCGTGTGTCTCGTATATGTCGGCTAAGGTTCCTGCAGAAATCGACATTGCTGCGCTGGAGCTATAAGCTGATTCGTTTGGCTGTAATCTGCAAGTACACGAGAATTCTTACCCGATAGCTTGCAGAACACGCATGCCAATTAGCACGTCGATGGTCTGAGCATTAGCTAGGATTAGGGATGCCAGAACGAAAATAGCGGTAGCTGCAAGGTAAACCAACTGCTCTATGATTGAGTAGAGGTCCATCATACGCAGGGATCACGAACCTTTCGGCCCTTGATTTCGCTGGCCGCGCTCCAGACGAAAGGAAAGTTTCCCTGAACGACGATGAATCCCGCAAGTGACCAGCTAATCTGGACATTCGTTGCGTGCAAATCATGTGCAATCAATGCGTTCATGGCTATTCGGGTCTAAATGCCCCTTCGTGTCCAACTTTGGGAAAACTCGGCGTACGATTTTGTATATTGGACGCTAAAGTTGAAACCAAAGATGTCATGGACACAATACAGTGTTACCGTCTACAATAAAATAACGATCGTCAAGGCCCGAGGACGTGTATGGAAGTTAAAGATGACCACACGCCTTTCTCATGTGACTCCACTTGTGCGGGTCGTCTTCCACAGGAACGTGTTCAATATCTAGAATAGAATCGTCTTCGGCAGCCAGCCTCGGCGACCGGCCTGCAGTATCAATAGTACGATCTCCAGGAAGGCGAGGTCCAGGGGAAGCAGCCTGTAATGTTTTGTCCGTTGTCGTAGGGGTAGACATGCTCGTTGGAACAGTTCGTGAAACGATGCGAACTCAAAGGGCCAGAGAGGGTAGACAAATATTGTGCCCTACCTATGTCACTCAGTCTTATACCCGACCTGGCATCGCTCCACCACTCATATCATCCTGGAACATCTAAGGCATAGTCGTTCCGCTAGCTCATGCCGCCGGCCAGGCTACTGCATGCCATGGACTCAGAGCTGTCACAGCCATGGGACGCTCCTCTCTGGCGAACGTCGTCGGAAATTAGTTCAAACGTTTAGGCGTTTTCCTGCAAGTGAGGTTTATCTGCCTTCTCCTCACGATCCTTGTTCCATCCCTCATAACACCGAGTGATACATCGATGGCCTCTCACCTGATTTTTGTGTCCAGTGGACACACTGCGAGGTGTGGCAGGCTGCAACCCCGAGCCCTCCCCTTCGAATGGCAAAAGGGCAAATCCTGCTCAAACATCTGAGTTAATGGACACGATAGACTCCTCACGTATTCGCACACGCCTGACGCGCCTGGACGTTGCCACGGCACACAGGCCGACACATCATTCTGAGGAAGTTGGGCCAAAAGCTGTGCGTAGCCTCTTGATAGAAGGTATGTTTATGATCTCATCTAAACGTGTGAGTTTTATTACCACTCCTAACTTCTCGCTGGTCTCGTGGAGGTGCCTGAAAGTCGCCGTATTCAAGGGGCCCAAGTCCTGGAATACGTTTCAATGACTGATGAACGAGATGACAGAACAAGAAATTCGCCAACAGCACTTCGTCTTGGACAGCAGATGCCAATGTGAAGACGATGTAGATCACACCAAGAAGCGTAACATATGGTGTGCGCATTTTTCTTTCCAAATGTCGATCAGGGGAAGACATCGACGTACCTTTCCCGTGTCTCTGCTTCTTTTTCCTCCTCTCGTCCTCGCCGTGCATATGCTGTGCGTCTTCATGCTTGTTCTCGTCTAGTAAGTTGGGTACGCTTGAATAATCAAATTCCTTCACTTCCTGATCGTGATCAGCGGTAAAAGTGGTTGTTTTAGCAAAATCTCCAGATTTCAATTGTGGCATTGAGACAGCTCCTTTAGCCCTGTCGCGTTTTCGTTTTCGTTGCCTTGTGCCCACTGTTCCGACGACAACAATCGTATCGTCCTTGAGCCCATCAGTCTGTTGGTTTGAAATCGTCTGGCGTTTGTGAGCGGGCACAAACGGGATCTCAACTTGGCCCACAGGACCAGTGAGTGTATCAGGTGGTTCAGGTGCAGCAGCACCGTCTTCGTCCGGTCCAGTATTCTCGGAAACACCCGAGAGCGACGTGCCCGAAGCCTGCGTCGGGGGGGAAGTATAATGTGTTCACTGACATCCACGACGCCGGAAAAAAAAGTATGACATACTTTAATAGAGGCGGTGAACGATGGCACCGATACGAGTGGTGCGATGACCAACGTCTTGTGGATTTTTTCCACGAGGTCTTGGAAACGGTCGGTGGAATCACCCGATACTTGTGCATGTGGAGCGGTGGATCTGGCCGTGTGAGGCGAGGAAGCCACCATGGTCTAGTGCGATAGAAACATGAGTTGTAAGCATGCTGAATGTGAACTCGCAGAATGATGAAGGAGGCCAATCATTGCAAAGCCATAGCCGCGCAAGTGGAAAACTGTCAGGTCTTGAATTGCTGGTTACACCAAGGTGGAATGCAAGAAGCTTGTCGCGGTGGCAGACACCAATCGTAGATTGGGGGACAAAACGAGGGCCACACGTTCAAAGCAATGAAACTTACCTTGGAAAACGCACTCCCGAATAGCATACTCTGTGAGGCGAAGTATGTCCTGTCAGCGTCGTCCAAGAATGGCGGTGTACTCCCTTTCGTTTGAGCACACTTCCCCTCGGACCCAAACAATGACGAAGATGAAATCAAGATGGTTCGGGGTGACGTTGGCGAGGGAGTGATGGCCCACAGCCGTGACTCGTTCGTTGGCGCCATGGACGACGACGGAATCGTCATATCGGTTACCGCTTCCAACACCTCCACGGCTGTCGAGACCACCATTTGACCACCCTCGTGTTTATCCTTTGCTGTCCCCTGCAGACTAGCGGCCTCCACAGCTTCCTTGATGACTGCCACTAGTTCTCCCGTCCGTCGCTTCAATGCTGGAGGAACACTCCCATTGACACCCCCGGGCCCGCCAAAGAGCGAGACCAAATCCGGAACGGTGGTAGGGATCCGTTCCGCTAAAAGGAATAGGTGGTGAGTCGCGAGTATATATCTGAAATCATAATCTGTCAGTAATAGCAGGAGAAATATGTTACGGAAGACGAACCGTGTACTCTCATCCTCTTCTCGAGCAACATCCTCTCTCCATCGATGCACCGCCTTGTATACCATTGCTTGTGACTGTTGAACAATCGCTCCTCGCGCCAGCGTAGGTGAGCCTACTAACCCAACCTTGTTCCACTTCCTCGCAAGTGTATCCCAGCCGCTATGACCCGTGCCACTTTCTGCATCATATATTTCAGTTTCGTACAGTCTAAGGGCAGTACGAGCTGAACGAATTAGAACACTGCGTATGAGACCATGGCCACGATGTGTCGATATCGTATTCATAGGGGTGGTTTCATCCATTATAATCGAGTCGGTGGATGGTCGCTCGATGCAGGAGAGGCGGAGCATGTCATAAATGTACAAGAGGAAATGCGTATCAGAGCGGGCATACGTTGACATTTCAGTCGGGAGTGGTCTGTCGTGTAGATACCAAGGAACAAGTGCCAACAATGGGTAGTTGATGTGCATCAGTAGTGAAGACATATCAAGCAAAATGAAGGCTAACCGAATCCTCCAATCGGCAAGCTGGTATCGTTTATCGGGCGTGAAGTCACAATAAGTTTCTAATAGATAGGCAAGGCTATACTTTGGGAACTCTGGTTGTACCCTGTCGTTTAACCTTTGCCGAAACGAATTGCAGCCAAGAACGTACCCAACAGCTTTGAGGCATGAAATGTGTCGAATAGACCAACGACGAAGATATTAAAATCTTGCTGAAGCCACAGAATGTCTGACTCTGCGCCATGAAAAACCTAAGGTAAAATGCAATGTCGGTCGAACATTTAGCGTCAAGAAAAAGAAGCAAGCGAACCTTGATGACTGAGGGGTCCGCGAAGACCCTTGCAATGATTCGTCCAGCTTCACTAGCCATGCGTGCCTCCGCGCCTGCTTCAGCAATCTTGTCCTTTGCTTGCCGAAGACCTTCTCTGATTTCTGGTACTAATAGATCAACCACAAAGTCTTCTCGTCTAGTCGATATTTGCATGAGGGCCAGGAACCCTCTATATGACCTATATGAATGGTGTTCTAGATCGACAGCAAGCTCTATAACCGAAGAGATGCTGTTTGCCATAGAGAGGAACGCTTCCGGAGTGGAGATGAATGTTATAGGATGAGATGCCGTCGACGCTCCTACTGAGGGAATGTCGAGAGATGAAGGAAGTGAAGTTTTCACTGGGGGATTGAATACGTGGTCGGGGTAGGAAGGATGGGTCAGTTCGTAATAATAAGGGTGCAGCGTGCGTTTTCTTCTTCCTTCCTCGTCCTCGTCCTCATCTTCACCGACGTCCCTAATATCTTGATTCGATCCCTCATCATAAAAAACGTACCCTAATGGCACTTGAGCGCACCATTTGTGAGGTATGAGCGCTGCAGGGATGTAGGGGGATTCGTCGGTGTTGGAAAGCTTGTACTTGAACAACAACTGCGGTTTTGGTATGTGAGCAGCATGGGTAAGAGCAGGATCTAGTCTTCCACGGAATGGTTGTTTCTGCAGGTCATGTTAGTGAAACTGAAAAAGGTCAAAGGCTAGCTCATGCCTCTGGTTTGCTTGGATGAGCAGGAACAGTGGCAACGTGAATGGCAGGGTCTTTTCTTTTTCCAAGAAATACATCCAGTGCACCGTCCGTACTTTCTAACATCCCTTCCATTGGGTCAACGACATTGCGCACGAATTCGTCCAGTATGTCCTCCTCTTCAAGTATTTTATTTGTTTTTCCACTTGCAGCGTGGATAAGCTTGTTGGCTAAAGCAAGAACGCGATCTGACAAGACATCAACATCACGGGCGAGCGCCGGGTCGATGGAACGGTGAAAAGAGAGATCAACCGGGAGAGATGTTGCTGCTAGACGGGTGGTGGTAAGTGCTGCTGCTTGAAGTGCCTCGGAATAAGCAGCAAATGTGTCCGTATCAATGTTCAAATGAATGTCTGAAGTCGCCGTCATTGTTAACTGAAGCTTGATCAACGTGAAGGACGATGAGCAGACCAAGGAGGCTGGCATAAATTCATGCCAGTCACGTGGGGAGGAAGGGTTAGCGTACTACGATCTAGTATCCGAACGGTCCTAACCGAGTCATTCGCCAGGATGTTCCCTCAGATCAACGCGAGCTACATACTGGCGTTCCAATTTTCCGCTTGGTTTCCCACTTTCTCTTCCATGTCTATCAGATCCACCATAATTAGACCACTGGAACATTCATTTAAACACTATCTGGAGTCGGATGGTGTCTTCGTTCCGGAAGGATCTGAGGACATGTCGGTCTGTTCCTCCCCGTCCAATAACACCGCTGAGACCCCATCTACAGCGTAGTCGAGAGCACACTTTCAGACGAAGAAGAAAGCGAAACCTCTGATAGATCGGAACCCGAGGATCAACATGTCTCGTTTCCGGAGCTGGACGCAGCAATCCGAACCACCATTGATAAATATCAAGCAGTCTTCCCAAAATTAAATTTTTCCTCCCCAAAGGTGTGCAAAAATGGATCCTATTCATGTCGTTTGCATGCGAGACCAGAACGATCAGGACGCGGCATGGGTCCTACCGATGTCCTCGCCCCTTAAATGTACCTCTCCCGCTGATGTTTACCTTTTACTGAAGTCGTCTGACTTTGTCACACACGATCTCGATACTGAACGTGTCTTCGAGGGGTGTAATGCAGACGACCGACCACCGTACGACCTAGAACTTGTACTCAGGAAATGGTATCCTGTGGACCGAAGTCGAGAAGTACGATGTTTCGTGCGGAACGACACGCTGCTTGGTACGTACTGTTAACTTCAATTCATGGGTTGCATCACCCATCTTGCGTGTCTAGGAATCACTCAAAGAGATGTGAATTTTTACGATTATATGATTGATCCGGCAACACAAATCAAAATCAAATCGGCAGTATGCCGTTTGTGGGAAGAGAAAATACGGCCAAATTGGACGTTTACTCAGCCAGATTGTGCGCCATTTCAACCCGAGGAAGGACAGCTACTGACCTGAGAGTAGATGTCTTCGACCTTTTACTCACCCGCGATCTTTCCACAGGGCATGTCCTTGACTTCAATCCCTATGCGCCGCGTACGGACCCTCTCTTATTTACCTACGAAGAACTTCATGCCCTTTTGGTTCGAGAAAATCGTGAACCCGACGCAAGCACAGGTATCCCTGACCCCCCAGAGTTCCGAGCAGTGGATTCGCCAACGCATCCGGCTGCAACACGTAGCACGCCAGCCCACCAACACAATATGGTACCTATAGAGGCGTTGGACCTCAGTGAAGGAAAGAGCATACTTGAATTTTCCGAAGTGTGGAGGGATGAAGTCAAGCGAGCGATGCGAGACGAGGACGAAGATCACGTCGTACACAACTAGAAATTGTACTCGTCGCAAATAAAGGATGTACAGGGTATGCTTCTCCTAAAGCCTGGCCTTGAGATTGACTTGCTTTCTCATCCCTTCAATTATTTCTTCTGCCTCGCCCTCGATTCTGCTCAGCAGAACCTCGCATGTAGGAATATCCTTGATAAGGCCCATAGAAATACCGGCGGACCAAATCCCGTACTCCGGATCTCCAATTTCATATACAACCTTTCCTTTCGCACCCGAGACGAGATCGCGTAAATCAGAGAATTGTGCACCATCTGGTCTGCGCTCAAGTGCCACAACCTGCTTCGACACTGAGTTCTTGAATACTCTCGCTGTATTATTCAAAGTGCGGAAGATATGGATGGTGTCTTGTTCAGTGGAAGCAACGATCTTGTTCTTGATCTCTTCGTGGATTGGACTGATCATTTTTCAGTGGAATAAATTGCACCGAAGCAATCGAAAATGTACCTTTCGACCGTACACATAAAGCGTGTGCCTGTGAAATACAAGTCTAGGAGCTTTCGTACAGTCGCGCTCATCAGAATCACCCACCCATGTTAATACCCTATTAGAATAAATGAATACATTGTGACCAAGAGCGACTACATGGCCAAAACCTACCGCGGCACCGAGGGCTATGGCAGCCGCCAAACCACGGCCATCAGCAAACCCACCCGACGCAATATATGGGGTCTTCAGCTCTCGTGCTGCTCTGGCTAGCTATACAGAGGTCAGCGTTACAGGAATTCGTAGAGAACAGACCCATACCAACACGAGACCTCCAATATCCTCTTCACCAGGGTGACCCGCGCCTTGGGGTAGTTAATAAGGAATGGCCCGGTGGACTGACACATGCTCGCATACATTCAAAGCCATCGATGCTGAGGACATCAACATCCATCCGTTCTGCAGACTGATAAATGGGATCTGTGACGTCAGATGGTCCCCAAAGAGGGTGACAACCCTGTCCTCACCTTTGCGTGTCTAATCGTCGTGCACTTGTGGATCACAATGCAGCCATGCATTTTGAAGAAGTTAATGAGTTTTCCCGCTGCAACTCATTAGGTATTAGATTTTCCACAACCGACGAGACTCACGATTGTTTCCGGCAGTCTCGAAAATGCGAACGCCCTCCTCAACCGCAGCACGAGCGAAGCCCTCATAGTCGGGGGGATTGATGGTAGGAAGGAGGGTGATGTTAACACCAAAAGGCTTGTTAGTGGCTGCTCTTGTCTCGCGGATTGCGGCGCGCAGGGCGTCGGGACTAGGTTGAGTGAGTGCCGTCAGGATTCCTGACAACGATGGCATTACTTGGCTATATAGAATTGCACCAAGCTCGACAAACTCACCAAGACCACCTGCGTTGGAGACAGCGGAAACGAGCGAAGGCTTCCCAACCCTACACAATTTATAAACCTAGGTGGCCACATAAAATCAAGTGATGGCCATGCCATTGCATTCCACCTTGGACAACTGGTCTAGGAACGTGAATGCGTTCAGTTTATATCAAGTTCATTTTCTGCAGGTACGCACATACGTATGCGTAGTAGCTCAGTTAGAGGTGTGGTTATCATCTTCGTTGAGAGGTTACGCTAGGAGAGGCAGTGGGTGATTCAAAAGTTCGGCTTTTTCCTCGAGCCGAGTGTTTGTTTTTCAACACAAGTATCACGAGCATGATCGTGGATCATCTGTCTGGGATAACATCCCCCCTTGATCCCAGCCTTTATGCACCGAGCACAGAATCTCTGGAGTTCTTCAAGTCCATCACGGGTATCCAGGATGACGACGAACTCAAGGAACACATTCTAAATGTTCAAGCACAAGCATATGCTGTGTGTGCTAGATGCAAACTGTCCTCACAGAACTTGTTTGATGTTGAGCCTGTAGGTAGCTCCTTACCCTTGCATTCATTCCTTCAACTTCATGAGGTATATTTGTTCATTGTCACCCTACACTGGTCCTCATCGATTTCTCGTGTCCTTACAAGACTCAAGATATCCAGAATGTCCGCTTACAAAAACGTTTTGAAACTGGGTCAAGAACGTAAAGGAGCTTTGTTGCTTGATGTCGGGTGTTGCTGTATGTCCTAGATTCACCTACTTGAGGGTGCTTCACGTTGACAACTTTCAGTTGGTAACGACGCGCGCAAAGCCGCACTTGATGGTTTCCCTGCCAAACAAATTATCGCGTCAGATTTGCGGCCAGGTAGAAATGAGCTCTCGTTTCGTCGTCTAGCTCCTGACACATGACGTCACGGTTTGCACGGTGAACAGAGCTTTGGGATCTTGGACATGTACTGTTCCGCTCCACCCCTGAGTCATTTCCTGCAACATTCGTGGCTGGAGATGTGCTTGATCCAACTTTCCTATCCCCTTTCAAGTTCTTGACCGGAGCGGAACCTCTCACGCAGATCGAGTTCAAGTTGTCGAACATTAGGACACTGAATGATCTCCGTGGAAGGGTGTCGGCTATTTGGGCTGGCTCATTTTTCCATGTCAGTCTGGCCTACTCATCACCCGCCCTTGAGATGACCAAAAATCTTTCAAGCTTTTTTCAGAGAAAAGTCAGCGTCGAGTCGCACATGCGTTGGGATCCCTCTTGTCACCGGAGAGTGGGAGCATCATCTTCGGCTCTCACGTAGCGTTGCCCGGCAAGGGCGAGTTTTTCTCTCAGACGGGGTTCAACATGTTTTGCCACGATCCAGATTCTTGGAAAGAAATGTGGGTAGGCCGGTCAGATGCACAAAGCATTAGTGTCGATCTCGCGGATAGCGAAGGCAACTTTGATGCTGCAGTTTTCCCACCGAGCTGCGTGAAACTTGACTCCAAGTTGATACCAGTGGAATCCGAGGGGAGGCAGATGTGGATCTTCGTGTGGAGTATCACAAGGATATGAATTCGGGACCGGAAGAGAGCAAAATGGTGTCTATAAACTGCGTGTTCTAATCAGCTTGCTTCACCATGCAGTTGCTGAACTAACATTCGTTTATTTGTCAAGTTTACGGCGGCTTTGGTACGGTGTCGGGAAAAGCACTATATAAGTCCATCTCAAACGGGTTCTATCCGCTGGAGATCTACTCGCCGAGTGCGACCACATACCCACGAAACGCTACAAACTGTCCACTTTTCAGATTGACTCTCCGTAGATTCGGCAAGGGACCTGAATTATCCGGAATGCCTTAACGTCTCGTTCTATAGGTTTCGGTTTCTATTATTGCAAAAGCCACGCCATGTGGCATGGGGACCTACGTCAACAGAGGCCAGCAGCATCTACAGGAAATTCAGCTGCCACACCAGTTACCAGAAACTGCTTCCTTGGTAACTGATGGTTGGAGTATGCGGTCCCTATTGACCCTCGTCCGCCGCTATTGGCAATAGCATCCGTCCTACTCCAGGTGTCATCGACAATTCGGACTCAAATCACGCTCCAAATCCGTCCAGTAGAAGAACAATATGTACCTCTTACGATCTTTTACTCGCCTGGTTTGAATTATATGTCAGATTATCTATGAGTCCATCTCATTGATCACCTGCACAGGGTGATCAATGATTACAGCCCAAGACGTCCGTCGTCCGCTTCAAGTTGGGTTGCACAGGTCACACCCCACAGCAACCGCAAATGCATCATGAACTTATCATACTTAAACATGTGCTCCCAAAGGCAACAAGATATATTGAATTTAGATGCTGTCACCAAACCTTCAGCATGCTTGTCATCACGGCGACTGACGACTCCATTTCCTGACGATTTTAAGCCTGGCCTGATTGGAAACCGTCCATGGCAAGCGTCTTGTGCCTCACTACAGTGTCCAAAGTCCGGGACGATCTCATGTTTCTGGCTCAGCTCAAGATCAGGCGCGATTTTTCTTTTCGTTTCATACTGTGGTCACTAATGAGGCTTGATCCGTCTGTGCAGTTATCACTTTCGGCAGGCAGATCTGAAACACAAAAAAATTTCCACGCGAATCACATACTTCGCAGATTTCCGGGAGGTCCTCTCGTTCAATGGTATAGTATGTGACGGTTTCCCAGTATCCTCGCCAGTAACGTTCATACCCACAATTTGATCTATCAACTGGCATGAAACCTCTGCCGCTCACATTCTTTTGTGTTTCTTTCTTATTTCGGCTCGTTCTAAGCGTTTCTCCGAAATACGTATCATGCCAGCTTCAGAAACCCGCTGGGGAATCCGCCCTCACGAATTGTCCTAAGGGAACTCTCTATGTCTCGCCCACTGATTCACATGCAAACTTTAGCAGCATCCAGGAGGCTATCGATTCCCTGTGAGTTCTGTTATCATAATCACAATTCGCTGAAGGCTTACTGAGATGCAATAGCCCCGAAGCAGGCAAGGCTGTTATCCTTATTGGCGAGGGACAGTACTATGAGATGATCAACGTCACGCGGACTGCCCCTCTTGTACTATTGGTGAGCAAATCTACAACGTGCAACTTTACTACCCGAGGCTAATACATTGCCTAGGGTCAGCTAGACCCCGCCACTGCGTCCATCCGATCTGCAAATGCTTCGCAGCGTAACATTGTGTACGTCTGGAACAACCTATGCGCCGAGAGTGGCAAGGTGACAGATGAGGAGACCGCAACATTGACTGTTGCCCCCACTCTTGGTCATTCGTTTGGAAATGTGGATTTCAAAGCTTACAACATCAATTTTGAAAATCGTGTCGTTCGTCTACCCTTGCTTGCGTGGGGAATACTGTAGTCACTTAGCTTTCCTGTAGGCCAATTACTCAATCGCTCCAGCACTCGCAGTTTCTATCACGCTAGCCAATGCATCATTCTACGGGTGTTCTTTCGCAAGTTTCCAAGACACGTATTTCGGCGGCTGGGAATCCAACACGTATGTCATCGACAGTATTGTATACGGACAGACCGACTGTGGGTGTTTCCATTCATTCCGTTTCCTATGATCTGACAACATGCACCAGTTCTCTTTGGGTTTGGCAGAGCGTAAGTCGTGCATGCATTGTGAGCCTTGGATTACAACAGCGAACTTCGCAGTTTTTTCCAATCGGTGACCCTTGCACTCCGTGCCTGTGGGGGTGGCATCACCGCCTGGCAAGGGACGCCCGGCACAGGAAACGGCGTATACATCTCCGACTCCACTATTATTCGTGTAAGTGCACCGTGTTGTCGTGTTGAGCTTGACTCTAATTTCTTTCGTAGTCGCCGGACGCAGATCCAGCCGTCGTAACTACTGGACAGTGCTACCTTGGTGCGCGTCAACGCTGTTTTTTTCAAAACCGAAATATGCTGATATTTGTTCAGGTCGCCCGTGGAATGAATATGCAGTCGCAGTGTTCCTTCGTAACTACATGGATGATAGTATAAATGCCGCCGGGTTTACCGCGTGGGGAGCGTGAGTTCCTTTCAACTAACCTGGACCTGTTGTGATTGAATCTGCATTCGTGTTATGACAGGAATACCGTGCCCGCCACAACCTTTTATGCCGAGTTTGAGTCACATGGTAGAGGCCCTTTGGATGCATTTGACTGGCATCACCGGAACTGAGCACGATACTTGTAGGTCCAGGAGGCAGCACGTCCGCTCGGATTGAGCAAAATCACATCCTGAACTCGGAACAATCGAAATCATATGCGCTCAGTGATGTGTTTCAGGGGAGACCAAGATGGGTTGACGCTGGATACCAAATATTGTAGATCTCAAGTTGAAGTAGTATACCCTTGGCATATGCACTGGATGCACGTGACCGTGACGCGTGTTGGAGTTTCGTGTTGTACCGCAACTCAACTTGAAGACATGACTTCTATCGGATCCGTCACGAAGCAAATCGCAGCGCTTGAAATCTCCTCCAAGAAGCAGACAAATCCACCGCCAGCTCGACCAACGCACTCGAAACAGCCAAGTCAAACCAACGTCGCGAAACTCCTCACCAAATTTGCTGCACCAAATCCCATCCCAAAGCCTGCTCAACCATCCGCTCTTCGAAATCAGACTAATGTAGAGAACAAGACCACCGCACCACCCCCTACCATTAAGCTCGTCGCCAAACCACCTACCGTCGACATCGGAAAGTATGACGGCGGATTCGAGATAGACAATGAGAAGAGAGGCGAAAAGGTATACGGTGAAGCTGCCGAAGATCTGGCCCTCGATTCGAGCGTCTCAAAGTGCGTCTCACTGTGTTATATCGCTTTTTTCGGTCGTGACATTTTTGCAGGTCGCAACCCACCCGCGAGTGGAATCTCAACTCCTTTGACATTGGCCGTCCTCTTGGCAAGGGAAAATTCGGTCGCGTATACATGGTTCGCACGAAAGTCGAACCGCACTATATCCTTGCGCTCAAGTGCTTGTACAAATCCGAAATCGTCCAGTCTCGCGTCGAAAAGCAAATCCGTCGAGAAATAGAAATCCAACAGAACCTGCGCCATCCCAACGTCCTGCGTTTATATGGATACTTCCACGACGAGAAGCGTATCTTTCTCATGCTCGAATTCGCAGGCAAGGGCGAGCTTTACAAGCAACTGAGCAAACATGGGAGCTTCTCCGAGAAACGTAGCTCGAGATATATTGACCAAATGGCGGACGCGCTACAGTATCTGCACTCGAAGCACGTTATCCATAGGGACATTAAGCCAGAAAACCTCCTGTTGGGCATCAATGGCGAGCTCAAGATTGGAGATTTCGGGTGGAGCGTGCATGCGCCAAGCAACCGACGAATGACGCTCTGTGGCACCTTAGATTACCTTCCTCCTGAGATGGTAGAGGGGAGAGAACATAACGAAAAGGTAGATTACTGGGCACTCGGAGTACTCACTTATGAGTTTATGGTCGGGAATCCACCTTTCGAAGACAGGAGCAGCGTTAATGGTCAGTGCCTCTGCGTCGAGTTCGTGTGGATCAAGACTTACCCTGCAGTAGCTACGTATCGACGGATAGCAAAGGTTGATCTTCGTATACCTGGCCATATCTCACCGGAAGCGAGAGACCTAATCTCGAAGGTTGGGCTTTGCCCTTCGTATACGGCCTCCGCATACTAATCTTACTCTCTAGCTCCTGAAATACAACCCCGAGGAACGCATCCCATTGGTTGAAGTTTCCCGGCATCCCTGGATCGTGAAATACCGTCCAAAGGGGGCTTCGAGAGGTGGGAGTGAGGCATAGACCGTAATATTCCACTGGTGGTTGTCTTTGCAAGTCATTGCAACCTACGAACCTGCTTCACGTTCGAACGCGTTCACTATCTATATTCGTATGTACGTTTGCATGTACTGCTGGTGTTGCCAAGTATGTCTGAAATCAAAAACTGGTACGACTGCCAATCTACATTTACACTCTAACGAGAACAGCAAGAAAGCCATTGGTATTATAAGTCGTTTATTCCGTGGTGGAATTGAATGACACGAACATAGCTACTCGGAGCGACAAGAGCAACCGGGGCATACCCTAATATATCATCGAAGACATGTCTGCCCGCATGCGATTGTAGTCCAGGAGGCCTTCAATGGGGCCAAGGGCTGCGATGGCGATCTATATGCCAAGCTGATTAATGACCACGACACAGGACGAGTCGGAGCACAGTAAACGTACATCTTTGTCCCAGAGATATTTCTGGGCAACACGACGGATTTCGTCAGGAGTGACAGCGTCAACTGCATTCTCAATCTGCTTGGGAGTCATACGGCGACCAGTGGTGACTAGCTGTCGACCAATATCTTCAGCGATAGCGGTGGTTCCGTCCAGGCTAAGAAGGAGGCCAGCTTTAAGTTGACTTTTAGCACGCTCGACCTCAACGTCAGTAGGAGCCATAGACATGCGTGTCCATTCCTTGAGTGTGAAGTGGGCCATGTCGTCGAGATTCATCAGATTCTCTGATACCAGGTATATACCCCAAAGACCAGTATCGGAGTACGAGGTGGAGAAAGACATGAAGCTGTTGGCAAGGTTGTTCGAAGAAATGGTGTGAGAGAGCCGGGAAGACAGCAGAGGGGATGCACCCAAGGAACGGTCCCAGTTACCCATAACAGCCTGCATCACCAACATTGGGAAATAGTCAGGGGAGCTCCAACCCACGCCTTCGACGGCAATAGCAACATGAGCACACGGGAGTTCGTCGTCGCGGATTCTAACCTCGGAACCAATGAAGTCGGTGCGAGGGTGGGCAAGACGGCCAAGAGGTATGGGATTAGATGAGACAGGGAGGGAAGAGAAGTGTTTTTCGCCAAGTTTTACAAGCTCTTGGTGATCAATCCCGCCGGCGCCGACCAGAACCATGCGGTCAGCGGTGTAGTTGGTGTTGATGTAATTTGCGAGATCATCACGTTTGATGGACAGAATATTTTCTTTGGGACCAAGAATTGTCCGGCCGAGGGGTTGACCTATGGGATGTTGGCAATAGTACGGCAGAAAAGAACGAGGACAAATACCTTGGAACGCAACGGAATGGAGATGGTCAAAAACAACTTCTTCGAGTTGCTTGTCGACTTCCTGCTGCTCACGGAGGATGACATCTCGTTCCCGCTCGACAGCAGCACCCTCGAGCTTGGAATTTTGAAGGATGTCACTGATGATATCGACTGCGAGCGGGACGTCCTTGCGGAAGCTCTTGGCGTAATAAACGGTCTGTTCGCGCGAGGTATACGCGTTCAGATGTGCACCAAGGTTCTCTACCTCCAACTCAAGCGCATGTTGGTTTCTGCGGCTTGTTCCCTTGAAGGCCATGTGCTCCAAAAAGTGGGCCGTGCCATTCGTTTTGTCGGTCTCCGCGCGAGAGCCCGCATCAATCCAGACGCCGACGGTGGCTGTCTGTGCATGCGAATGGGATTCTGTTGCGACGGTGAGACCATTCGAGAGCGTGGTTGTCTCTGTGATGGGTGCCGGGATGTTGACCGCCGTCGCGAACGACCGCAATGGCCGCTAAGTCAAGTATTAGGTTTCGAAGCGAGCAATGAAGGGAAATGGACTGACAGAGCGACGAGCTGTTGTACGAAGGGCACGACCCAGCGACGCCGACAGCGTTCTTGCGACCATTCAGAAAAAAAGAGGTAGAGTGACTTTTCCACCAAAAACATCGGGCGTTCTCGGTCACTTTGATTTTCCTTCTCCGACTAAATCACGTGATGTACTACTACTAGTTCCAGGAGAGTCCCGTACGTGCCCCGGGTACAACACATTTCCAAACCCCTTGTGTGCCACGCGAGAGTGTAAACCCATTCTCAGACGCTGCAAGAAACCCGTTCAGAACAGCCGAATAGTCGTCATCTGCAATCTCGTTCCTAGAGCTCGCCGCTGGAGTCATCTCTGGTGCAACAAAAAATGAAATGCTGCGAGCGTTATTTATGTTCGAATAGTATTTCGATATCTCCGTTGCAGAGCCTTTGGGTAAGTGGTATAGCTAGTAGCAATGACGTCAGTCGACGGTATTGGCACTAGCACGGTGATCGACTCACGCGGACGATAGAACCCTCCCTCGGTGCAGATGGTGAGTCAAGAGCAATGGCTCCACGTGACGGATCACCTGCGTTGATACGGTGAAGCTGGGAGGGCTGGACGGTCCAATAGATTGTTTTCGGGTAAAGTTGGTCATTTGGTGAGAGACAATGCACGAGGTTGAAATGGCTACGGCATACCTGTTGACTTGCAGGATCCATGACACCGACATAAAACTCATCCTCTTTACCTACCCACGTTGTATGTAAGGAAGTAAGGCCATGATTTTGTATAGCACTAAGCAGTAATTGAGTGGGGTTCTGAGAATCCAGTGATAGAATCAGATTTCCCTCTGAGCTGTCAGCGACAAAATGCAGAGAGCACGAAAAGTATTAGATCAGAGGCAGAGGGGAAAAGTTGATAAACACCTTGAGACGATTAGATTGGTGCTTAGCGCGACCAGTGGAGGGAATGAGAGCTCGACAACCGGCGGAGGCGAACGGCGTGAAGAGGTGAATGCAATTCCGACAGCACCATTAGATAATATTGAGCCATTGTGGAAGAGCGTGACCGGTCGGCCAGTGATGAAGGGAGTAGACGAAGCAATGAGAGAGAGCTATACACCGTTAAAATTCACCAGGCACAGACAAAGTGTAAGAAAAACAATGGGCTGCAGCAGACCTTGCAATATTACAGACCTTGTTCGCCCGCGGAAATGCGGTTCCCAGCGCAGTTGCCAGTCCTTCCGGTGCCTTGTCGGAGAAATAGAGTATGTTATGGGTAGCTGCCGGGCTGACGGACGTGGTATTTGCAAGGAATCATGGAAAAAAGGAGAAAACATACTCGAGATTTCGCAGTGTATCAGGTAACATCTCAATGTCTTCGCCATTTCCGCGGTTTGACAACGATGCCACTGAGCTTTGGGTGCGAGCCCAAATGCCCTCCCAATCAACCTTGCCATACTCTGAAAAATTCTCAATGATTCGCATCTCGTTAACTCGTAACACTCCATTCGCGTTTTCAATTGCCCTTTGTCGGGCAGCATGCCATCTCCCGACGTGTGCCTCTGCACGACCAGACATAGTGGAACGGAAGGACACTCCGTTTACTAGCGCATATGCGAGGGAACACGAATGTGGTCCACTTCGTGTGCTCAACTCGGAGGGCGGTGGTGCGGATATGCAACCGACATGTTCAGGATGGAGCTTGGTGAGGGTAGACGTGATATCAGACAGAACTTCTGGGGGTGTTGCCGATGAAGGAGCAAGCGCGAAGAGCAAGATTCGACTCGATGAAGACGACGGTGCCGGTGTATGCCTTGTCTGTAGTAATTGGAGAAGTGAGCGTGCACTTCGAGCATTGTAAGTCACGCAAATTTGCGAGGACATTCGCGAACCACTGTCACAGGGTGTTTACGGAAGAAGACTTGGCCTGAAACACATCTCGCCTGATCATGGTGGTGATGTGGTGATGGTATCATCCGGACCACTCATCCGACGCTCAGAAACATCACCCTTCGTGCTTGAAACGCAAGCGCATGTTCCGCCCAGCAGTGGTGTTTCAGATCCTTCGTACCGTATCGTCAGACGTCCGGATTCCGGGACCAGTTGTACTACTACCCGTACTAGTGATTTACTCCTCTTGACTCAGGGTTCCTGAAACTCATTGACATCTGATCATCCATCCGACTTGTTCCTTACTTTGAAATTTGAACCGTATCCTACCCAAAGAGCTCCAAACCGCCTAATAATTTGTGTGTGCGGGTTGAAACGGTTTCAGGTTCGTCAATTTCTCACTTGATACCTCATCAAAGATAGAGTTACATGCCACGGTGGGACCTCGCCGCTTGCTTGCCCCGGGTCCGTCGTCACTATGCGCCCGTACTCACAAGCAATTGAACTTCTTTTTGTAGATCAGCATGCTTAGATGAATGGATCTATGCCTAATCAAGATCCATCCCACAAGACAACCACTGGCAGCTGCTAGCATTTGCCAGTCAACGTTCAGTGCTGTCTGAATTTCTTACGTTGCTAAGTAAGGATATCACAAATGGGGTTCAGAGAAATAAGAAATGTGAAGGGGTAGACATCCCTGTTTAGATGATTAGCAGGAAAAGATGCAGAAAGTTGTAAGGAATCAGACGAGGAGTTCGATCCATTTTATATTCCATTTGCACTTTCTGAACCTCCAGCGTGACTGAATCGGCGATCAAGAATTGCTGCAAGAGCCCTGTGACGAATTCTTCTTTCTCTTCTTTCGCATCGTGGCGTTATTTGCTGCCAGTGTAGCACCTCTATGTGGCAGCAGAGTCCAGAAGCAGTGACGTGGGACCAGTGCAGCAGTGCCAGTGCCCGAGGAGTTGTGAATCATCTGCGTCAGGAAGAACAAAGAGTTACATAAATTCGCGGCAACGCATTCACAGCCTTAGGGAACTGTAACATTGAGTAGTACATGGTATCATGACTATCTAGCTGCGTCTGCCAAGCATAGCCCAAATAGACGTTCTTGTGACTAAATCCAGTTAGTTCACATTGTGCAAACCTTCAATGCTCAACCTAAACGGGCCAATCGCATCCTCAATTGTAACCGTGCCAGGTAAACTTCCTCCTCGGTGGGTTGCGCGTCAAGGTGGTATGGCATGGGCAGCTCGCGCGTGACGCGGTACTCCTCCATATTAGCAAGATGCTTGTTCTCGACTCGATCTGAAGTTGTCAATTACCTAAACTGTGATCACGAAAGAAAGGGAAGAGTAACATACAAATGTTCCATTGTGCTCTCCGAAATATCTCCAATAAAGCTGCGGTGAATACGCGCAGCTCAATGTTTGCCTCATCAAAGAAGATATAAAGTAGCCAATTGAAGCGAATGAATAAGTCGGAGACCTGCGAGAAAATGTGTTGGAATAGATATGAGAGGAATGAATCTGCATTCGTACCAAAGAAAAGTAGTACATCTAAGACAATATCAGTCGCATCGGAGAAATAAAGACAAGAAAACGTACCGATATGTGGGTTTTGAAGACGATGTCCCGTCTGAGAAGTGGATAACGAGCATACGGTTGACACATTGACCAATCTATCAGAATCTCCTAAGAGATAGATATGTCGTAACGGCCAAATGATGAAGAAGAGGAACGTACCCAAATACACGCGTAAAGCGAATTGATCGTAGCCACAACCCAAAAGAAGATGTAATATCGGCCAGTGTTGGGCCGATCTGAAGGACTACCTTAGCTGCTACGCTTTGACTGTCGTAGTGCCAGACATACTGAGGTGCCTCCAATAGCAATAAAAGAAGAATTGTACCATACCCATCGTATACTTCCCTGCCTATTTAGATTTGATTATGACCATAAAACGAATAGAAACATGAGTGACACACGTTGACAAGGTGCTCAAGCCTCTTCGTGTCCCGGTATCTCCTCATGCTCTGCACGACACGCACGATGAATGGCCATATCCCAAGAAAATAATACCACCCCCAATTCTGGGTTATGCCACACGTGGTCAGTGCTTCTTGCGCTCGAGGGTCATGTCCCGACGATAGGATATTATAGTGAGTATAAAAGCAGCCCAAGAAGAACAGATTGCAAAGTGGATAGACAAGGCTGCAAAATTGATCACTGGTAGGAACAGGATGAGACGGTTTGGTGGCGTGAATATTGGGGATCATATACATACCCGAGCCAAAGATCTGTGAACTGAAATGCCATCAGACTTCGAAGGTACCTATACTCGGTTACAAACCTCGACGTTCCATATCCCACTGGCACCAAGCTTGGCTACTTTCTTAATTGTCCACCAGCGAGTGCCACCCTGCATGAAACTCTGCGTGTCCAAAAAAAACCTGCGTTAGGGCTGGACGGGATGACCGGAAGGTAATTCAAGGACTTGCATGGTACGGATTGAACATGATCACAAAGGTAAGAGCAAGCCAAATCAAGGGCCACAGCATTGCGGGACCAAGTTGAGCCATGGAGAACCAAAATCCATAAGTGAGGGTGCAAAACAGGAAAGAAGGAAGCTTTCGGGCGTTCTCAGAGGCAAGTCACGTGCGGTATTCACAAAACTCACTTCAAAGTATCCCTGATAATCATGCCTTAATCTTGGGTTCAGTTCTGTGCAGATTGTCAGAGAGCAAACCACGTTAGAAGGAACTACGCACTAAAAATGAAGACGTAGTTGATCCTACTGCGCGCCCATATGAGGATATTAATGCCAACCAACAACACCATCGCTACGGGTATGAGGAATATCGAGTAAATTAAAAGAAGGATATTCCACGAAGGTAGTGTCCTCCGTGTATAGTGCTGGAAAGCTATCAACGATCCGAAGTTCAGGACCACACCATTTCGTAAAAGAGAATCTTACACAAGTTGGCACCCGCCACCATTGCAGGTACCGCTAGCCCCAACCACAGTCCAAAGCGGAATGTGCTAAGATCGTGCACCTTCGAAAATATCCCCACTCGAAGGTGGTCCCCTGCCTTTTTTCTGTCTCCACGTTCTTGATACAATGTTCGCCAACACTCAAAGCACGACGGTAGTCACGTCAGAAAGCACATACCGAATCGTATTGCGTAAAGCGTCTCTATTTCCCTGAGCAAAGAGCCGACCGTGGCACCAGAGCCAAAGGCGGAAGGCTTTACCTGCAGCCAATCAACAAGTGTTGCGACATCATAAAGCATGTTTGTATACTTTCTCCTTCATGTAGGCTTCCAAAACAAACTCAGATTGGGTAATCTTCTCATATTTTCTTAACGCTTTGCGAAAGCCGGTAAGGTTAACAATCTTGTGACGAAATAGCGGGGACGTCCGAGGACAGCAGAGAAGATGAGTCAAGTTTGACGCATCCGACCGAAATTGGAATGAGAATTAGGTCAACATGCAGAAAATGACGTGTGGTTAGAGAAGGCTCACTCTGTAATTGTTTAAGGCCTCAAGGCCGCTATAATAGACATGGCATTTCAGTATCGTGGCTGCAACCTAGAAAAACAAACACACCGATAATGTTCAGCGACAGCCTTCCGGAGTCGTATTTTCGCGTGTTTGTACACACGAGGATCGAGAGAATGTTCTTTGTTAGCGAACGACATTGGACGGCCTTGCACCCCTGAGGGGTCGGTGTCATTCAGCGTCCGGGCAGGCATAGTGCCAGGACCCTTTTCGATCGCGACCTTGATCACTCCGTCCCTTCTGCTATGGCTAGAATGATAGTCACCCAAATGTTTGTGTTCAAGTGGCCGGACCGCGAAGTTGGATCTATCAACGAACCCACGATGCGCTGACATTTATGAGTCTAGCAATTTTCTCAAGAGAAAAAATGTTCACCGCCATGTTCCAATTCTGAAGCCAGGATTCCGTGTCTGCCAGCTTGATGAAGCTCTTGGTGTCTCGTGCTGGGGAACCACATTGAAAGTGCAAATATCACAGAATGACATGTCCTCTGAACCCAACTTCGCGTCTCCGGGTGCCCAAATGACTCCTGAAAGAATCGTAGTTCAGCATGTGACTATCCATAATAAATGGTACTGACGTAGAACAATTGGCGGTGTACCCCAAGTTCCTCGAATTGTTTTCTTAACAGCTTGGAACGTTCATGCATCTCTTGCTCCCGTTCCGAGTAAAATGACGCTACTTTGCCTAGCTCAGCATCCAGCATATCAAAAAAATTGCTGTGGGTGGCGGGCAGGTTGGAAAGTATTGCGTGCAAAGGGGGTGGTACGTGAGATCCTGTTGTAAACAAAGCTCAATTATGGTCAGACGCAAATAGGAAATCAATACTTGGATGATGGGAACGGTGCAAAACTGGAGGATGACGGGTTCTTGAGGGTGGTGGTGTTTGTCGAGTTGGTACATTTGACGCTGTTCCGGTCGCATCAGGAAGACTGGCCATGGCCAAACTAAAGGAAGGTACTGATATATCATGAGTAATTGAGCTAATCGTTAAGTTTGTGGCTTACTTCCTCCATTGTTGTTTGTTCTCCACCTAGTGGGGGAAGCTGGCCCATGGATATTTGGGCCGTGGAAATCTGTCGTCATATGGTCAGCTCCCAAAACCATTGGGTTTCCAATGCGTGTTGACGTTGTAATCCCTTGATTCAAGTCCTCTGTTATGTTTGAATTCGTGCTCAGGAACAGAATTGGCGTCAAGAGTGCTCTCACCTTCGGACTCGTCAAACCCGTTGGGTTGTGAATTGTGGGTGTGATCGCTGTGTGTGTTCCCAAAGGAGCTCGATGTATCAACTTGGAGCAGAGTTTGTGCCCGTATAACTCCCAACAAAGTTTTGAGTGCATGATAGTCTCTGTTGAACAAGAAGCGGATCCCCAAGGTATGAGAGCAATGTCAGGACATGGGCGACAGGACAAGAGGACAGTCAATCATTACATGTAAGCTTTTTCCCACTCTGGGATCTATGGATAGCAGTCAAGCACAATTATGCGGCATAGCTGCAAGACACTCACCTGGGTATCTTGGAGGTATCTGTGGGGCAGTGAATTGCAAACAAGTTTCTGGTCAAGAACAGCTAAGTCACTGAAGATTGTTCCTCACTGTGCAAACTTCATGCTCCAGTGCTGAGTTCGTCCAAACTAGCTGGATAGGTGGTGTTCAGCATCAAAGGTAGTGGTTGCGGTTACAATATGTCGCTTTGAGGGAGCGGAACGGACCGGAACATATCTTGGATCCTAGAAACTGACTGAGTATTCCAAGGTGTCCCGCAACGATAACGGGTAAGCAGCCCGGGGATCACTTCAGTAAGTTTTTCGATTTACGACTTCCATGAAAAGTATTATCACGTGGAGTCGGCGGAGACCCCGCATGGGGCGAGGGCGACAATCGGCCTGGGGTCATAGAGACATGCATATAACGATGACGTGGACAATACTTCCGGGCTACTTGTAGGTTGTCAAATAAAATCGATGAAGGCTGGATACCTGATTATGATATGGATTCAGACACGTCGAGTCAGAGTCCGAACCTGTATACGCAAATTGTAGTGGTTCACACGGGCTGTTGAAGGACCCACCCCCTCGATAACTTTAAGATTCTCTGCATCAGAGTTCAGCACATGTTCCATTGTCTTGGACCCGGAACATGCGCTGGCAAGATTATCAAATTCGCAACGGTAACGCCTCGTCCGCCTACAGCCATTGGCATATCAATACTTTGTGACCTGAAAACAAACTTGCACACTTGCTTACCTCACACTTACATCCACGAAACCAGCAGGTCATATACCGTCTTCCATATACATTACCCGATTCGGAATCCTTGAACTACCCGATCAAGATGACGAGCTGGAGTCCGAAACAAAATGCTCCATGGAGCATATGCTTCCGAAATGCTCGAGCCTGATTCACACATCGCATGTATGTTTCATATCAGTTCCGAGTGAGGCCGCTTCCGAGGCCGGAACGCTAGGCTACCCTAGCACACGACTTGAAGTCTGACCAATCGGAACCGTGATCACATGAACAGTGACTGACAAGCATGTGGTCTAACCAGGACTACAGATAGCATCGTCCACCACGTCAGTGTCAATGTACTCGTGTGGCGGGGTACATGTCTGGAAACTTGCAAATGTATTGGGAGACTCTAGTTAGCCTGGATGTATACATTTGGATTAAGTGAAGGTCACGGACCTAGTTTCAAAATCGACGTCGTACTACTCCAAGATAATACCGGACAAAAATGGTTTGTTGAAGGAGTGTCGTTCGTTCCGAATCCAATCAGGGACGTGGTTGAAAGGTCTGTAATGGCTGCCTTTACATTGGTGAGACATTTATGTACCAGGTTCCGCGTGGATGGATGGAATTCCTCAGTTTCAGCAGACGGTTGCATGGATGAGAGGTGGGTTGTGTGGAGAACAAGCGAGCAAATCAAGAACCTAGTGAAAGGGTCCGAGTCCACGCTCACCACTGGAGGATAGAAACTCTCCCAACAAAGAAGGAGGAATATTCAGAATGGCGTCGTCATGAAAGGCGCCAACCCATGGAACCGCACTCTGCACGCTTCAAGCCGGATCAGTTTGGGAATTTTTGCAGCCAATGTCTGAGGCTGGAGAGCTCATTTGAACTTGATTCAAGTCACACTCAAAGCTCAAGTCACATGACCCGTCACATCTTGCTGCGTTGCTGCGAGCCGAACTGCAACTCACCAGCACATCGAGCATCTTCCAGCATGAGCTTTCAAGATATCGAGACTGGGCAATCTCGACCAGCTCGGTCGAGTAGCATTCCGTTTCAGTCGCAAGAAGATTCTACCTTCTCGTCCTTGCAGTCTTCGTTGTCCCTTCAGGTGTTCAAGATCAATAGCAATGTTCAGGGAATTTTGAAACTAGTAGACCAACTTGGCACTACCAAGGACTCTCCCTCCTTTCGTAAACAGCTGTGCGTCAATCTCGCATTGTCCATCCAGGATTCTCAGTAACTGCAATGCAGTCATGACCTGACGGAAACGACGAGAGCTATGGCTAAACGTGGGTCAGAGGACTTGAAGAAGCTCTCTTCTATACCAGCTGCCAGTGTAAGTCAATGTCTGACCGTTGGTTGTTAGTCACACTCAGATCATCATCTAGTCCCATCACAAGACTTCGCTACAGAAAACTTCGCATGATCTTCAGTTGTCCCTTGTGGCATTCCAGCGAGCACAACAACTCAGTGCAGAACGACAGCGAACAGTGGTCGAGGGAGTGAGGCTCGCCGTGGAAGACGACCGCTCCCATCTCTCGTAAGGAGTTCAGCTCAGGTTGTATCGATTGTCTGATTTTGTCAAGTGAAACTCGCCCTACCCCACAGCAGCAACAGGCACAATTACTTCAGTCACAGCTATCTCCTCATGAACTTGCTTACCAAGAGTCGTTGATTCGGGAGCGAGAAGCGGAGATTCATGAGATTGAGACGGGCATTCACGAATTGTCCGAAATATTCCGTGACCTGGGTACACTGGTGAATCAGCAGGGCGGTATGCTTGGTACGCATACCTGCAATGTATCATATCGCTCCCCTGCAAACTGCTGAATTTCTAGATAACATCGAGTCGAATATTTATTCGATAGCCTCCGATACTCGGGGGGCTGCTGAAGAGCTTTCTACTGCATCAGAGCATCAACGGAAGGCTGGCCGTCGCGCTGCATGTCTGATGCTGATCATTGTGTTCGTAGTAGCCCTTGTGCTGATGGCGGTAAGAATGTGGTTTTATTTCGTTTGCTGTGTTTGCTGAATCTACTTGTTTTCCCAAGATCTTGTTGCCATAGGCGATGCTATTGGTACAGTGGTAGCCAGCGTTCTGGAGATATATGGATTTGTATGGCGAAGTCATTGCCTTTGGTACTTCTGCAAGAACATGGTCATGGACGTCACGCATCTTTGGTTGTTTTTATTTCTAAATTCTTATTGCATTCATTTTCACGGGTACGACTTCACGGAGACATGGCGATACAAAGATCTCAGTCCAGGCCGTTCTTGATCCGATCGACTCTGTGGCGGGGAAGGAAGGTCGGCACCTGACTACGACTGCCGTACCCCAGGCCTGATGCCATGATGCACTACACAGCCCATTGCGCCTCCCAGTGGCCCTGCGGTTGTTATGTTTCGTCACGTTCCTGCTATATAGGAGTCCTGCGCCTGCTCGTATGTTAACTTCTATATCCATCCTTAGTATCCCTTCGTTGCCAATGTCTGGGTCGTTGACCGACGAGTCGTCTATCATAGCCGATGTCCACGATACGTGCGTATACATTAATTTAAGTCCTTTACGCTTCCGGTCGAGTTAAGTTGTCTCAAATATTCAGGCATGGCACAGTCGTACGTGCTACAACTATGGCTTCTTACATCGAATTGAATATTGCAAGATGGTGGCTATCGCCGGATTTACAGTACTTATTTGGGATCACCTTATAACATTTGACGATGAGGTAGGTGGTTTGGGGTTTTGTATTCCATGCCTCGGACGAGCCAAGTTCCCACCTACAGGTGGAACTCATATGGAAGCGAGACAAGGGACTGTGTGAGGAACTTGAAACGCCAACTTTTCAAAGCCTCCTAACATCGTCTACGTTGTAGTGTCGTGCCTGTTTTTACTTGTGAGTGACGAACCAGGTCTCATTCCCCGAGTCTCATCGGTTGAGCAGAATAGGTATCTTACTCCGGCTGGGTTCATTGTGAATCTCGTCGGTGCGACGTGCCCATTCGAAATACTGGACATAACTGACAAACTACTTCAGCTTTCACACTTTCTGGTTGGGGAATGGAAGTAAGGCGTATACGGCGTTTTCACGGTGACATATTGACTCACAGGCCACGTTGCAGACGTTCGGCAGTCATTCACTTCTCCCTGAGGAATTGCAACTCATGAAACGCATAGCTGTCGACATTTCGTGCGATATGAAGGGGCCATGACCGTTATAGGCATACAAACAGCCGGGGCTATCATGTTTCTCCGGTAAGGGCTCTCCGAGGAGTACTCAGCTACTTTCTTACGCTAGTGTGTCGAAGGGTTCGCGCTCTTTACAATCAAAAGACGATAGTCGTTTGGAGTATCATTCTATTGTACCTCATCTGGCTCGGTGATAATGCTTGGCTGCTCACAAGCGGCGAAGGTCTGTCAATCACGGTGTTTACTAAGAACGTTCTGATACGATCACAGCGGTCCCACATATATCGGGGTTACATTGTGCGTGGCTTTATGATCACCATGTAGCAGCAGGATGGATCACAGTATCACACAGCATGCACGATGATATTTGGTACCTCCCCGTCAGTACTGTTGATGGTGAATTGATACCCGCGTAACTGATTCCGGAAGAGAGCAGTACTGCCTCGGCTTCTTCTGCGTGGCTGCCTCTGGTCTATGACACGTACATTTTTGCACTGACACTGCACAAGACAAAGTTCATGATAGGCCACCTTTTCCGGACGTTGCTGTCCGACGGGCTACTGTACTACAGGTGAATCTACCCCGTCGTGTCGATACGCTCTGCTGAGTGGCTGACACGAGATGGCCGACTTTCAGTGTGATCTGTATGGTAAATACAGTGTTAACGATCATGATTGCACGGGCTGGACCTGGCACGAAAAACATCGCGGCGCAGTAAGTGTCACGAATATGAATCATTAATAGCTAATGCTCACTCCTTTTTATTGCAGACTTGAGTTGCTGTGAGTTGACAACGAACGGAATTGAAATTTAAGTGACATGGTTGACCTCTTCTGAACATCGTTTTCAGGTTCACGGTATGTACATCGCTCCGTATAGATGTGCCTGAATGCAATTCCAACACGACTCCAGGTAGCAATGGTGTCGCGCATAACGCTTAATCTGAGGAAACAGGCATTAGGAGACCCTGTACTCGTCGCTAGCGGCCGGATGCAGCCGGCACAAGCCATGCGCGCGAGATCCGGGTCGGGCCGGACAGAGGGCACCAATTCTTGGGGAAACAGCATAGCATCTATCATGCCTTGGCGGAGCAGCAACACTTTTCGAAGCGAAACCACCTCTCATTCTGGGGACATACGACTCAATACTATTTATTCCATCAACCTGACGTCAGAGCGTACAAACACTAGCCCGGTCGAGGCGCAGAGATTCAAACGACCAGGTGTCGAAAAGGGTGTCGGAGTGGTGTAGTATTAGTTTCAGGTTCTGCGTACACTGTAAAGTAATGTATTTGTAGATCTGATTTTATGTATGGCTAGCGCGGTCACGTGGTGTGGAGGGAGTGTTCCAAATGGGTCTGGGTGCGGTGGTTTGGTGGGTGCTTTGACTCGGGCTCGTCAGCGCAGGACGCGACCTCGAAGCATTCCCATTCCTGTTCCCTTTCTCCTCTCACCTTCATGGCATCCCCATCGTATGCTATCAGTCCTGGAAAGAACTCGGGCTCTTCAAAGCTACTTAATGACTACGTCAGTCAAAGTCATTCTCACTCCCCACGACGCGTCGTTTGACCTCCAACTTTGCAGCAACTCGGAGACTCCCTTGGCAAAGGCGCGTTCGGTCAGGTATACCGTGAGTTTGTTGTCCCACACGACGAACAGAGATAGATTACTCGTTTGGTCGTCAACCCAGGTGCGCTTAATTGGGCCACTGGTGAAACCGTCGCCGTCAAGGAAATCCAACTAAGTAACATACCCAAAGGCGAACTCGGGCAGATCATGGTACATCTCTTTTAGATAGTGGCTTTCACCCCCTTCCTCATCCTCTCCTGTAGTCGGAGATCGACTTGCTCAAGAATCTCAACGTATGATCCCCTCCCACCCGTGCCATCGCGGTACTGATGAAACTCAGCATCCTAATATCGTCAAGTACAAAGGTTTCGTCAAGACACGCGAGTACCTGTACATCATTCTCGAGTATGTTTTGTTCATCCCCATCCGCTCTCCGTTGATCTCTCGGCAGGTTCTGCGAAAACGGATCCTTGCACAATATTTGCAAACGTTTTGGGAAGTTCCCCGAGAATCTCGTCGCTGTTTACATTCGTCAAGTGCTCGAGGGCCTTGTATATCTTCATGATCAGGGTGTTATTCATCGTGATATCAAGGGCGCAAACATATTGACGAACAAGGATGGATGTGTCAAGCTCGCAGATTTCGGTGTAGCAAGCTCCACAACGACTGGCGCGGTCAGCGATGATGCTGTCGTTGGCAGTCCATACTGGAGTAGGTAATGCCTGACTTTCATCTATGACGCTTTAACATTATGTTGTTAGTGGCACCAGAAGTTATCGAACAATCTGGTGCAACCACAGCCTCCGATATCTGGTGCGTCCGAGTCCTCGTCTCTCTCTCCTCCTTTCATTTCTTCGTCTCAGGAGTGTTGGCTGTGTGGTCATCGAGCTTCTAGAGGGAAAACCACCATACCATTTCCTTGATCCTATGCCAGCGCTCTTCAGGATCGTACAAGATGATTGTCCTCCACTACCAGAAGGTGCTTCCCCCATCGTCAAGGACTTTCTTCTTCACTGTTTCCAGAAGGACAGCAATTTGCGGATATCCGCGAAAAAGCTCCTGCGACACCCGTGGATGGTGGCAGCGAAAAAGCAAATGGATTTAGCAACCAGGAAAGATGGACATCTGGGGAGTAACAACTCCCAGGCGTCACCTAATGCACAAAAGCGGCCGCTGAGTAATTATAACTATGATGAAGCTGTCCTTAAAGTGCAGGAATGGAACGAGGCCTTGAAATGTAATTTCACTCCATCTACTGTACCGGAAGTAGTCTGATGGCGTCTAGCTCCCACACGTCCCTCAAAGCACGGCGGTCGTGCTGGTGCTAACGATGTCGCTCCTCCATCCCCTACACGTCCCCTACATAACAAAACCAGTGTTAATCTATTTCAACATTCTGTCCTTGGTCTACAACAATCGATATCAGTCCCAATGGCTCTCAAAGCACCACCGCCTAGTTCGGGCAAACCGTCAGCGCCTGTCGGCCTGGTGGAAAAAATCCGAGAACCATTGGCATTCGTCCTTCAGCAACACGAAGAGCAAACTGACAACTGGGATGACGACTTTGAGGACGGTCCATCGTTCTCAAAATTGCAAGGTATTTGGTCCTGCGCTCGACTTATCAAAACCACATTGACCGCATGTAGCATTGGACAAGTCGGTCATGGAAGATGACAAACCAGAGGTTGATGATAATGCTCAGACAATACGGCCAAATCGTAGTCCCGCTGGTCCAGGGACGATCCCACTGGCGAGAGCCCCCGCAGCAGACATCGTTCCAATTGTGGAGGATTATTCAGATCTTGCATCGGAGGAAGACGATATCATATTACAGGAGAAGGTTGCAGATTTCAAGGTCAGTTTTAGTTGTTGTTCATTTCCATATTGTGACTTCATGTCAATTTAGATGAAGAACTCTGTGCGCCGTGGTCTATTCCATCCGGATGACATCAAAACCCTTGGAATTGCTCCCAGCTCTCCGGGTCCAACGTCAGCTCCACTTCCTAGCCTTTCACGCAAATCCTCGCGTCCTTCACTGAGTCCTGCTGGCGCAAATGGTCCCCCTGGCTCAATGCGTTCTCATTCACGATCGTCCTCCTTTGTTGGATCTGGCTCAAGCAGCTCTGGATCTTTCGGACGGTCGGAAGCGAGGCGAGTTGCAAGCTCGCATGAGTTCGACAAGTATGCCGAAGAGGATGATGAGGACTACGATGACGTATTTGGCAAAGTCAACGGTACCAGTGAGACATTTTCTCTCAGTGGCTTGAACAATCACTGAGTAATGGTTGAATCAGCTCTGGAACAGCCTATGCAAACCTTACAGCTCAATACTCGACACTCTAACAAGTCTTGGGTACGCTCATTATGGATCCCTTGCCCCATCTGCCAGATTTGTTAATACTCATATCAGCTAGGGGACGACGATGACGACGACGACCCTTTTGCTGAGGTATGATATAGAGCCGCGTTATGACGTCTTTGGCCTCATCATCTAGTCCAGATTGACGAAGGTTTTGCAGAAGACGATCTCGAAACTAATCTACAACGAGATAAACATGCTCGCTTGTGCAACATGGTCACCCAATTGATTGACGAGCTTACACCATCCGCGCCAGATTTCCAGCTTCGCGACGTTTGCGATCAGCTGGTAAGTGTGATTGACCGCACACAGTACACGTTTAACGATTGGTTCATTTACAGATCAACATCATGACGGAAACCCCAGAAATGTTATTTCAGCTCGTCTCTTCCCATGGTATGCTGGCAATTTTGGAGGTGCTGGAAGGGAAATGCTCTCGGGACGTGTTAATGAAGCTGCTTCATATAATTAATCTGGTATGTCATTTCTATCCAATGACCGTCTAGCTCAACTTCCCTTCTCGTAGCTTGTCACGAGCGACCTTGGCGTGTTGGAGAGCTTTTGTCTCATTGGTGGAATTCCTGTAATGATGGGTAAAGTTTACACCCTATTTTGAGACATGTCTAGCTCATGATGGATAGGTTTCACTTCCAAGAAGTATCCATCCGAGTGCAGGACTGAAGCATCTAATTTCATCCGGTTGCTTTGCCATACATCCGCATTGACCCTCCAGATGTTCATTTCGTAACTATACCCTTGCCTTTGACGAGGGTTATTCGTCTCATCATTCACAGGTGTCGTGGGCTCAAAGTCCTCGTTGACCTCCTTGATGAAGACTACACCGAGCAAAGTGAACTTGTCGTTGGCGCCCTCGATGGAATTGGAAGCGTCTTTGAGCTGCAAAGCCCGACGACCAAGAACGACTTTTGCCGTATGTTTATTAGGGAAGGGCTGCTGGATCCCTTGTCGTCAGCACTGTTGAACGTGATGGGCAACCAGAGCGAGACCGCCGTGGAGATGAAGCACAAGATTATACAAATATTGCTAGTGTTTTCGCAGGTGACACAGAGCGATATTCATGTGCGAAACGCAATGGGGACAAGGAGGATCATCCGCCGTAAGCTTTCAACTCAGACTCTCAGACCACCTGACTGAGATATGAACGATTCGTAGGGTTGATGCGCGCTTGTGAATTACTGGGGGGAGATTGTCTAGTTCAGATGCTCAAGGCAGTGAAGCATCTTTCAATGAACGCAAATCTACTTGAAGTGCTCCAGAACGCTAACGCCATCGAGATTCTTATCAAGCTCTTGGATGAAGATCGAGCTGGTCCCCACAGTACGGTAAGTCCTTTTCCCTCATGTGAGGTCCCCTGCCTATTCCATTCTCTCAGGAAGTATCCAACCACATTTTCCAAACTTGCTACAATCTCTGTCGCTTGAATAAATCACGGCAAGAAGAAGCTGCACAAGCAGGCATTATTCCATGCTTGAAGCGCGTTATCGAGACCAGCTCGCCGTTAAAACAATTTGCCCTTCCTATACTTTGCGATCTTGCGAGTGCTGGAAAGAGTTGCCGGAACTTGCTTTGGCAACACAACGGTCTTGGTATGTATCTGAAACTGTTGGAAGATCCGTATTTCCAAGTGAGCGCGTTGGAGGCGATCCTGTCGTGGTCGGTTTGTTCCACAAGGTCACCTAGGCAGCTATTGATGAGAGTGTCAGGTTACAAGACGAAACTGCCAAGATTGAGGATCAGCTTGTCAAGTCGGAATCGCTCGACGCTCTGCTCAAGTGTTTCGTTTCTGCAAAGGCCAACTCATTTGAGAACCTACTCGACCCACTTCTCAAGATCTGCCGTATTTCGAACGTACTGACCATTGGGCTGGCCAAGTCGTCCTTCTTTAAACGCATCATTGACAGGCTGTCCCACAGCCGCGCTGTCGTCCGACTGAACCTCCTGCGTATCCTGAAGACTGTCTGTGAAGTGCATCCTAACAGGGCGATCTTGGTAGAGAGGTACGGACTACACGAAATCGTGTCCAAGCTGAGCAAGGAGGATGGGGCTGTGCTGGTTCGGGAACTGGCCAGGGAAATACTTCCTGCGCTTGCGCCTGCACTAAAGCCAGCGCCGAGCAAGGCAGGGTTGAAAGGGTCGGATACACCCAAGAACAGTTCGATCATTGCGCCGAAGAGAGCGCGGAGGACTGCGTCTGAGACGTCGGCATTGGTTGGGTCGTCGAACAGCAGTTTTGGTGGCACACGGTTTGGGATGGAGCGGTCACATTCGTCATCCCGTCATCGACTAGGGGACATTGCATGGCAAGCTGGGGGGACCAACGCTCGTCGGTGACCGATGGGGGGAAGATACAAGTACATCTAATCATTTGCTTTCAGTTTCACTCGCTATCACTGTCAGGTTTGTTTATTTATTTACTTAACCATGTGGATGATTAGCGCAGCACTCTCATTTGCAGGATATACTAGCTAATGATTAATACCACGTAGCAACTGAAATGGAATGGAAAACAAAGGCTCTGAGCGGTGACTACTTGCGAGAGAATGGGATCTGGAAACCCGAGACCAGCGCCCTCGCCTTGTTCTGGGCCCCCTGGCCTTGGGCATTGGTGATGAAATGAATGTGCATGCCATGAATTTTTGGGTAGGCCTCGAGGTTTACCTCGATCTGGGGGAACAAACCGAGCGCGTCTGGGGGAAGACCAAAGGAAACGACGCCGGCTACGCCGCTGGGTGTTTGCATGTTGCTGGAGGATGGGGGCAACACGATGCCGGGGAACTCGCGCAGGCGAGGGAGGACGAACTCTGAGAGGGTGGCGATAAAGTTGTACATTTGCGGGCCCTTGAGCTCGACCTTTGCGCCGAGTGGAAGACCTGGGCGGACCCAGCCACTGACGGATTTCTTTCCCTTGACGATCTGCACGCCAGGAGAAGAATGACGACCCCCGCCGTTGTTTGTCTCGCCCGAGATGGCTCTAAAAGAGGCGATGGCGTTGAGAAGGACGCTGCGGTTTGAGATGGCCTCTTTGATCATTGTGTGGAGGACGATTCGTTCGAGTTTGACGACGTTGTCTGGGGTGGATGAGGGGGCGGGTTTCTTCCCGAGACGGTCACCGCCGACGGGGGTGTTGACACGGTTTTTTGAGTAGGGGTCGTTGGGGTCGAATCTGAGGCGGACCTCGCGTGGAGGTGGACGGGGAGCAGACTCATGGAGGTAGGACATGTACATGAGGTTGTCCTGGAGGGTGGAGTGGTAGTGATCTCGGAGACGACATGGCGCGGTGTCGTGTACGGTAATGTCTACGTGTGGTATGGGGAGACCGCGCTGGTCGACGGGGAGGGTGCGACGTATTCTGGGTGGTCTACGGAAGAGACGCATCGGGGAGGAGAAAGAGGAAATAAATAAATAAATAATTTACAGTAATACTAGGCGGGGGGGCTGACTTTGTATGGCGACGACCAAGTTTTTCGAACTTTGATCATGGCGTTGACGGCGAACGCGCAGTCAGCGTTACATCCGTCATGGGACGAGACGATCGTACCCGCTCTACGAAAGAGTAAGACATTTTCAGAATTTGTTTCGTGTTACTTACTACAGTACTTACTCGGATTCATTGGTAGGACTCGAAAGCGAGAGCCGCATTCTCGCCAAACGAATGTCCATCCCCTCCGTATCTTCCGTAGACGACTCTCAGAGGTCTACCGCTCCTTCGCGCTCACCTCGTGACGCTCCCCAACCTATCCGCCATATTCCAGAGCCAAGGAAGTCAAGCGCAATACCCAGACCTAGTCTGCAATACTCCAGGTCCCCGATAGACCCACGTTCAGATCCTTATACCCGCGTCAACGGCGCGTTCTCCTCCTCTCCCGCTCCCACAAAACGCGCCCGTACTTACTCCCAGCCACCTTCCCCGAACGGCATCACGAACAACCCCCTTCCCACCCCAGACTCTTCTCGGCCAACTTCTCCCCGCACCTCGGACGTAAAACCGACTCGCATACCTGTCGCCGCCCGAACAAGAACAATAAGTGGCTCCAGTCATGCCCACAGCATCACCCACAGAGCCGAGAGCCGCAACGCCTCCAACCATCGTCCACATCAACCCCCCACACCCGACACCCTCCAAGATCATTTGGTCACCAAGCTACCCGATCTGCCCCATCCCACAACTCCCCCGATGGCCTCTATACGCCACCAGGCTTCTAACATCATGAACGAACCCGCTCCCTTCGCCACCTCTTCGATTTCTTCTTCAATACGTTCGAGAATTCGAGAACCCGTTCATTATGAACCTAGACCTTCCGTCGACTCCGAGGAACGCCCGTTCGAGCACTGGTACAGAGGCGACATCCACAGAAACGGTGGGGTCGGCGAACTCCGTGTAGCCAAGCATGTGGAGATGTTGCAGATTGCCAACTACGGTCACAGTCTTCGGAAAGCCGCCCGTGGGCAAACGCGCAACTTCTCCGGTCAGACGGACTCTACCCGGGGCCGAAAGAGGGCAGACAGCGTTGGGGCCGGTACCCACGAAAGTATCTACCTAGATGATGACCCGACAAAGGATGTAAGCATGGTCCTCGACGAGAGCCCCTTGACAGACATCGAAGCAGAAACCGACACCGATCCAGAGACGTTCTACGATGCATATGCATATGCGGACGCGGAACCAGATGAAGACAACACAATCCACTCGGGCTTCAATCCCTCGGCAACCAGTTATCCACTCGCTCAGGCCTCTTCCAGTCGTTGTCAGACACCTACAAACGCAGTTCATGCTGTTCCGGATGGTAGCATCACGGCAAAGGCTGCCGGTTACCCCCTGCGGTCTAGTACGCCATCAGCTCCTCTAAGGACGAGTGCAGAAAGTACCATGCCTACTCCATCCATCACATGGACACACGCACGGGCTGGATCACGCACTACTTCCCCTACCTCCCAGTCATCCGATCAGTCGCATACGAAACGCCGTGCCAAGAGCCCTGCCGCATCATCGCCCGTCTCTACCCCAAAGAAGGCAAGGATAAAGGCCAAAAGCCCCGCCCCGACGTCGCGTAGAGATGATCCACGGAATTCCATCGCAAAATATCCGACACCGGAAGGAGATGTGGTGAACGCTATACCAACGTGGACCCAGCCAGTTCAAAAGTCCGCCAACTGGGACGAGGCAAGTAATTCGCTGCCTGATGACAGATTTGCATTCACGCTCACCGCTGCCTTATCACCAGGTCGTGCTCCCAGTGGTGGCGCGCAAGAAGGGATTGGACGGCCAATACGAGCAAGCAGATGGCAGCCCAAAACCGAGGACACCAGAAACTACGCCAATAAAACCTGTACGAACGGTTCATACGTCATGCACCCACATTGACGACTCTTCTATACAGGCACCTGGTACATTCGGATTTGACTACACAAAGTATCGGCCACCACGTCGTGAGGAAGAGGAGATTCAAATGCACGAATTTGGGCACCTCCCTGACCAAGTTCCTCTTCCTGAAAACCCGATTCCACTAGAAGCGGAGACATTCCCACAACCAATGTCCCCTCCTTTGTCCCCTAAACCAGACGAACCACCTATCCAGCCCAATCCTCGCGAAAGTGCTCCGAGACCTCAATCTCCTGCTCCATTCTCGCATTACCGTGTCGATCGTCAAGTACCTACAATCAACATCACGCGGCCATCTCTTGATACTGTCGAGCGACGACAAATACAAGAAGACGATGACGCTACTGCAGGCTGCTGCAAATGCGTCATTATGTGATTTCGTTGATATTTGGGTAAATGGGTGATCTTGCTGTTCATGTACACTTGCTTGTTCACTGTGCATTAGTCTCCGTGCCTTGTCCGCTTCCCGTCCGCTTTTCCTTCACCCAGTTTTTTTTACCCAACTATCATCCGTTCTTGAACCATCGACCACCGACCTTCACCTTGCCGTTCCTCGAGTCGTCTCTGCCACAACTCCTTTGTAATCAAGATTTCCATGTGTTCACTCATCACGGTATACCATCTTTTCCTCCTATATACCATGACGGAGTGGACAGCCCTTCATTCGTGCTTGACTCCACACCTACCTATCTCGTCGGACCTGCTCATACACCGCCTACATGTTGCTTTTTTCCAGTCCACACACCTTCAAGCTCCCCCACGCTCATTAGTAAACCGCTTGTAGTATGGAAACACTCATCTTTATCTTTTTGACTTATTCTATCGTGCAATAGCTTTTTCCGAGACGGTCCCAATGCAATATGCTATATTCAACTGACATCATCTACATTGGCACAAAACACTACACGCTGCATAGGTGCGCACGATGCTTTATGTATCATCAGATTGTCATCAGCACGTGTGAGAAGCAAAATTGAACGTTCTGCTCGCGTGTAGATACCCCCGAGGGTCCGACCGTACCTCGTCGACAGTGTAGTTTACGTCGACGCGATATGTCCCATACTCGACTCCCAATTCCACCTGGGTGAGGTTGGCAAGGTCCTCCAGCACCCGTCCGCCCCGCGACCAGGCGATCACGTAGCTTTCTGTGCTTCCAATAGGCTGTTCCCTGAACTGAGCCAGTTTCACGAGGTCAACTGAGACCACACGACTGCTCGGGCCGGGACACGTCACGTGGAGATCCTCTATGAGATCAACACGCTTCATAAGCGAGAGCCAGAGTCCCTCTAGGCAGACGTTGCAAAAATTGGGCCTTGCAACAGTGCGCATCAGGCAGTCGTCATTCGTGGGGCGATAGGACGTGCCGTTGTCGAGATCATATCTAGACATGCCTTGAGCACAATTGCAAGAGATGGAGCAAGGGGTGGTGCGTACGTCGGGAAGACACTGTGATGTCCTCGCGTGGCGTTGAACCTGGGTGAAGTGAGTGCGGACGTCGGTCGAATCTCAATGATAAGCTCACTCTTCGGAAGACCCATATTCGAGGACTTCCACGCTACAAAGTTGCGCCTGACGCTGGATCTCTTTGTTTCGAAGCGCAAACTCGATGACGTGCTCGCCCTCGAGTAGCGCTTGCTCAGAAAAGACGTCGTAGTGCCATCTATCCATCCCAATGTCCTTTCGAGGCGTCCACCCCAGATCGTTGCCGTCGAGGGAGACCAAAAGGTCATCCGCGTGAGGTATACCTGATAGTGAGAACTTGACGAGGTAGCGAGCATACATCCCAGACGAGGTGAACGTAAACGACCGTGGCTTCTCAACATCGAGAAGTGCCCATGGGTAAGCTTGCATCGGCATCACGGAACGCTCTACCCGCAAATGGTTTTTATGCGTCAACCAGTGAGCCCAAGTCACGCTTGTGGGATCGTGTATGGTATTAACCCCGAAATAAGCGAAACCACCGTCGTACTCTTCACCAACTTCGATAATCGAATGTCCAATTTCATGACGGAGTACAAGAGCGCCGTTTGCAAGTGAGGCAGTTGTGGTGCTGAGAATCGTGCCAGTTCAGCGTCGTCTTCGGACCATGTCAAACAACTGCCTTACGTATATTCACCTCCAAGACCTAAAGACAAGATGAACGTGCGCCCATATAAAACGGGAAATGAACTTACCTCCGTACAACGGATCATTCGCTACGAAGAAGAGTCTCAGTTCAGGCTAAGAGACGAGTAATAGAACCCCAAACCGAGCAAAATTGCATAATCACACCTGTCGCCAAGCGACGCGCAAGCAGCAAGAGCCACGTCTGAATTGTTGGCATACAAGCCTCTCAGTTCCGTGCCGTCCCTGTATAGACCGAACGGCGTGCTGGGGCGAGGAGATTTTAGTGTGATGCTCAGACACACAAAACTCCACCTCACTCCTTTGCCTTCCCACCGACACCAATACCACTCTGTCATCGAACATTTGGATTAGCAAAGATACAAATTCCACACGGGAGCTCAAAGGACCTCTCTGCTTGGAGTGAAGACAGCCCAAAAATTGAGTAATGGTTTGACAGTGAAAAACGTTTGATTCGTCGACAAGTCGTGCGCGAGCCGGGTGGCGTCGGTCACGAACTTGTGTCGTTCTTCGGCGGTATCTGTAATGTGTCAATTCCCCGCCAGGTGTGTATACAGCGAATGAATCACATACAACCATCGGCAAAGAATGCGAGGTCGATACGATTTTCCGCGGGCCCGGAGGTGATCAGAGATATGAGTTCCAATCGTGGTAGATCGACATCCAAAACGCGAACGTCGGAGGCATCATCCCACAAGAGAGGAACTTGGGTCAATGAGTGCTCAACGACAGGTAGCGAAACGGCGAGGTCGTTTGAGCAGTGCAGCTGGGCTTGCGATATCAAGGAGTGCATGTCGTGAGAGAGAACCCGCACGACATTCTGGCTTGGCCCGGGACGGGGAACGGGGATTGGGGTCACCTCCTTGACGGCGTTTTGGTTCATCAGATCTTTGTGTATCTGCGCCGACCGGAAGGAGACGAGTTCACAGTGACTGTCGAGAAGGTCGGCTCGCAGTACGAGTTCCAAAGGTCTGTTAACTTCATTTGCAACGACACCAGCGAGTACAGTGAACACTGCAGAGATGAACAAGCATTTCATAGTAGGGTCAAGTCAAACATACAGAGACGTAAACACTTGAAAATAACCGTGGCATCTGGCAGCGGACACAACTGCCGTGACTGGCATCAAGTACGGGTGCACACTAGAAACGATGGTCCTCCCATTCGGTTTTACATATACACATGCCGTCCATAGAATGCATGGACCCTTGTCAATTCAAGAACGTTCTTCCCACTTTTGAACCGAGTTGGTGCCAGACAGGGGGTCAATACTACACCTGCCATTTATGGAACCGGAAGTTGCTCTCCCGAATTGCCGGTTCAGATGTTGGAAGAGTACCACGATGACGGTGGAGAGAACATCCACCAAGCTTCATATACCTCATCCGTCAGGAAGGTTCACCCTCGTCGGTGTTCTAGAGCAACTGGAACCGCGTCAATCAACAAATGGAAGAAAAATCGCTCTGGTAGGTCTCTGCAACCCTTCATAATCTTGGCACTGAGAATCACACACAGATCCTGCACGGAACGATGGGGTGAGCTCGACCATCGTATGCTGACTCCTATATTTTCTGACATTTCAGTCAGGCATAAAGATTATTTATTCCAAAAGCGGCTCGCACTCAGATGGCCATTCGATTCCTTTAGGTTTGACTTTCGGTACGGAACCGCCGTAAAACAGTCCTTCTGGGTCGCTGATCTTGGTCACTGTAGGGGAAATCACGAGAGCGGTGGCCAGTGGAGACAAGGAGGTCTTGCAGACGATGTGGAGGACCTCGTGGCAGTTGTCGCTCACCTCCGGTCCACATATGGTTACAAAGTTGATGTGGTCGTAGGTCACTCTCGTGGCTCCGTTGTTGGTATGCATTGGCTGTGCACATCGGAAGAGGGGAAACATGTGCGCGCTCTTGTCAACGTGTCAGGACGTTACCGAATGCATGTGAGTATTGACATCCCACCCTCCACACGAACTCAAATATGTTCAATTTAGCGAATATATGGTGATTATGACAGTTTTCAAGGGTGCATGGGATATTCACGACATATAGACGGGACCGAATCCTTCAAGAAAGAATTCGAGACCAAGGGATATTACGACTGGAACGTGGTGGTCGCACGTAAAGCTGTGGTACAGAAGATATACCCCCATGATATGGAGGAGTTCTCGCGCTGGAACTCGAGCATCGTCTGGAACAAATTTCCATTATCCATAGATGTCCTGACGATCCACGGTCTCGCTGACAAAACGGTGCCTGCGTGAGTAACTCCCATAACTGAATGAGGAAAACACTCACGTTCGCGGGTAGTTACGATGCCATCATCTATGCACGCATATTTGGCGCCAGGACTCCCGGGACGCATAATTTACACCTGATTGAGGATGCCGATCATAACTTTACAGGGGTGAGCAGCTTTCGCCTTGTCAGTGGTCTCATGGATTGAACTGGGTCTTTATTAGCGTCAGGATGAAGTCGTTGATTGCATCCTTGAATGGTGGGATGCGAAATGTTCGGGCTCTTTGATATCAGGAATCTTCAGAACAGGACTTCGTGGAAAGCTGTAGATTCATCTCGAAAGTTTGAGTCACTCCCGAAGTACTTTGTTGTGAAAGATGTCAAAGTGAGACCCAAGGTGAATCTGCGAATATATCAAGCCGAACGGTCTTCCCTACCTACTCGGACTGCTGTCGACTTGACAAGATACCACTTAGCGCAACTGCGACGGTTTCGTCGTTGAATTGCATTGTGCTAACGTATCGTTAAGACACGGGAAGTGGAGACCTCCATGGAAGCAGTCCGTTGGCAAGGTGAACGCGATTCGCGTCAGAAGCCGTATCAGAAATCACGTGGAGGATTCATCTCACACTCTTCGATGAATTTACGAGTGATCGCAGAACAAACGCCTACCGACGTCTCGGTAGTAATCGGGGCGACAGTTCTCGATGACACCGGAGAAGAGCGATAGCAGATTTATGGCCAGGTACGTGGCGACTATAGTAGGTAGCTACAACGAGGACCTTGAATAGTAGTGAATGCAGTGCGATACGGTTGGTATGGAGAACAAAGCAAATGGGGATGGGAATGAGACAGATACACGGATTACGGAGATTTCCTTCCTTATACAATATGCTCAATTAAATGTTCCTCGTTGGTGCCAGAGCTATACGCTGCCTACAGCAAGCGTCCATCTGCGTGAACGGGTATTATCACCTCGAACGAAGACGAAGCGGGGTGTGGTGAGAGCCGGGTTGGATCAACGTGTATGATAGGAGACGTGAGAACGTCAACGTCGACCAGGAGTACAGCTGATAGGATATTGCTGCATCCGGGGGCGTTAAAAGAAGACGGGAGCGACAGAGCTCGCGCCAGCGCTGATCGAGGTGCGAGGGGATCCATATTTGGATGATTGGGGATAGGAGCGACCTCTAGAGTCAAGAGTCGACTGCGACGTAGTGCTGTGAGTGGATTGGGTGGATTTTGTTTGGCCGTAGGAGGATTGGTGTGCAGGGGCAGAGCTGTTGTACTGGCTGCTCATGATGGGGGGCCTGGACTTGTGGGGTCACTGGGGGTGGTATGATTGTCAGACTCGGTAGCAGGTGGGGGTTTAAATAGTCCGAAGCGAATTTAAATGGCATCGCCTCTCTCCTACAGCGCTAGCAGGCTGGGGCGCTGACGGAAGCTAGATCAAGAAAGATGGGATGAACCATTCCGGAACCGACACAGGACCGAACGCAGCAGGACGCTCACACGGAGCTCAGTAGTTGACCTTGAGAAGATCTGAGACAGAGTTGGTTATTGTGGCCTTGACGCCAACCAACCATAGCACAGCTAGTGCAATTGGCGCGTTCCTGCCGCAGATCCGCTGTCCACGCCGTACAAGCTCTCGGTCACTTCCGATTCGTGTCGTGGCCACCCTGGGTCAGTCAGGTCAGGACTAGGGCAGCGTAAGCGTTCCTTGGACCTTTGCCAACTGACACTGATCGCAGTCTCATGATTCAACGCCACCTGGCTAGGCATGCTGTAGCTAGCTGAGACTCCTGAGAGACCCGCGTCACATGCACACACAGAAAGTTGGCAGCCAAGTATCAGTCGACTGATCGATCGAGCTATACTTGACTTTGGTCCGAGTCGAGGCCTCATCACGTGGACTGGGACAGCCATTGTCACAACCCTGGCCAACCTGTAGTTGGCAGTGGCCGTCAAAACAACTAAGAGCTGAGCGAGCCTGTTCTCGTTGATGAGTCTCTTACAGCACGACTTAGTCAAACCCCTGCCGAATGGAGTGCTACACTAGCCTTTCCTCGGCAAGTCTGCGTACGGCCCGGGTCGTCATCGACGCGACGACCGAGGTCCCGAGGAGCCCCACAGGCCTCCTTCCAATTGATTACCTAGGTCGCGCGTTGCCGGCGGAAGTCGATCTGTCGCAAGTAGTCAAGTATCCGAAATGGTTGATGCTTGCTGCCCCAGGGCAACGGGGCCCGTTTGTTGTCGTGCCTACGGCCATCCAATTCCTAGCCGCTCTTCGTTCCTTTTTGTTCGGAACTTTGACTCGAATGAACTCCTTGCGCCGGTCACCGTCCATGACTGGGGTATTTGGTGCACCTGCATAATTGTATGTCATATATCCGAGGGTGTGTACAGCCATAGCACAAATCGTTGTCTCCGTCCTCGATACAAACGTCGCTACGACGGAGGCCAAGAATCTCCGTCGCTTGCCTAGGAAACAGTCACAACGATCTTCCCTCTTAGATAGGAAATTCAATTCGGACGGTCCTTCTATGGTACATGCAAGATCCACTCACATATTCTTGTTCTCCGCCATCTCGCGGTGTGCTTGCTGGATCTCGTTCCAATTGTACACCTGGACAACCAAGTTCAAGCATGGTCCGTGTCCGACGGATCAAAGCAAACCTTGTGAATGTAGATTTGTATCGGCCCATTGCCTTCTGCCCCAGTTATCTGGTCTACTAGCGTTCCGAAGCTGGCACTGCTATTTCGTCGGCGACTTTCCCCACCCAGCTTGGACATACCTGTTGATCAGCTCCGTCTGATAATCCAAACTCCGAGACCTCAACGTGGATCCTTGGATCTTGAGCCGCTTGTACAGGATCGGCTGTAGATTGACGGAAGGAACCTGGCTTCCTTTGAATGGATATTCCTTTAATAAGAGTTTCGCGGATAGCAGGCGTCACAATCTTTACCGCTCAAGAACGCGAGGAGAATCATCCTCCCGTCAATTGCCAGCGAATCGATATTCTTTTCCCAGTGAGTGCGTCCGACGAAATCGATTATGACATCGACACCCTTGCCGTTGGTCGTCTGCTTGACATGTTCTGCGAAGTCTTCGCTAGTGTAGTTGACGGCATGGGTCGCGCCATTTGGAATCGAAAGGAGCCAATCCAGTTTGTCCTTGGTTGACGCCGTTGCGGTAACAGTGTTCCTTGTGCGGTGATTAGCAGACTGGATCACCCCATAGGATGCGACTCGATATGGCGAAACAAGACCGAAGAGTACTCACGCGCCAAGAAAGCGTGCGATCTGAATCGCCGCAACGCCTACCCCAGAGGCACCGGCATGAACGAGGACGTTGTCACCATTGTTCACTTGTCCATATTTGACGATTGCCTGATAGGCTGAACACCAGGATTAGAACGATCAGGCCCGCATGATGACCGGTTGATGGCATGTTGGCCGGGTATGAAATTGCCGCCCGCACCTGTGATGTAGTTCTCGGGGATGCTTGCCGCCTTGACCCATGACAAGTGCGCGGGTTTCTTGAGTAACAGACCCTGATCACACACGATGTACTCGGCGTACGCACCCTAGAAAAGACATTTTGAGACCGTTTTAATTAAATTTCAGATGATCTGAGATCCATACGCCTCCAACGAGGCCGTAAACCTCGTCGCCCAGAGACCATTTTACGACCCCGGGCCCAAGTTGGTGCACCGTACCAGAAAATTCGACGCCGAGGATGTTGGATGCACCCGGAGGCGGAGGATACTTGCCCTCACGCTGAGAAAGATCCATACGATTGAGGCCAAACGCAGCAATCTGTGAACGCATTCAGGTTGAGGGGTATCGCGATAGTACTGTAAACTCGCTTTGACGAGCACTTGTCCCTCCTTTGGGACCGGTCTATCGATATCCCCGATGTACAGGTTCTCGATAGGACCTTTTCCGTCCTTGATCAACACAGCATGCATGGTAGACATTCTGCCGGAGAGTGGGGAGATGATTGTATGAAGGTTGAGGGAGACTCAGGGGCATGTGTTACCCATTGCTATGCTTACTCACGAGCACTAAACAGGGAACAATGGCGCCCAGGGATAAACCATGAGACAGGGATGGTATCTCCGGTCGTAGCTTAGAACAACATCATCAATGCACTTGGGATGAATGTTTCTTCCTCCACTGGGTTCCCGCGACGGTGGGATGGGGACACAGTCGACTGTTTATCTGACTAAGCATGAAGGCAGTGTCAGTCGGTTGACTACGGAACACCCAAGACTCGTTTGCCCGCTCATGCTCACGGTCACACCTCAGAGCTGTACTATCGCAGGCGATCTTCCCCCAATGCAACCCGCCAAGGGTGCTTCATTGCCGCTCTCTGGAAAACATTTGAACAAGGTCGAGGATGTTCAGGAGCTGTACGTCGACCAAAAAGACAGGTCAGTCTCTTTCTTTCTTTTCTCTTCCCTAGTTTGCATAGCTTCAACTTTGGTTCCTTTAGCTTGCTTGGCGCATTAGATGCCACCACGTCCATATTGGCCGGCCTGCGCGGGTTCATTAGGAACGACTGGGTCGTTCGGTACCCCATCCTACAGGAGGACGAATCCGCCACTCCAAAGCCTTGTCCTGGCTTTCACCGCATCTTGCGCTTTGCCGACGATCCGTCCGTTCAGACAGAAGTCGTCTACACCCCATTCCGTCAACTTTCTACTCCCCTCGTAGCTTTGGCATCCACCGTCGATCCTCAGTTAGACCTTCCTGAGCCTGCCGATGAACCCTCGGAAGCCTCGGCGGATAAGGAAGCAGAAACCTTTTCTGTCAAGACCGGCGACTTCAACATCCTCCGGCTTGATCTCAAACTCGGTCCTCATGGTTCTTCCACCTCCCCCTCAGCTCTCGTCTCCCAGTTGGAGAAGGGGTCCATTGCCAATCTCTTGGATGAGTGTATTTCCGACACTCTCCAACACATGGACAAGCTTAGACTTCGTGTCGAAGATATCTCGTCAAAGGTGTTGGTCACAGGAGACCTCAACTCTGGCAAATCTACTTTCGTCAACGCCCTACTTCGACGCGAGGTCATGCCCGTTGACCAGCAGCCTTGCACAACCGCCTTCTGTGAAGTCCATGATGCAGCCGAGAACAATGGTACCGAGCAAGTCCACGTTCTCAAGGAGGGTGTCCGATACTCCAACACCGACGACTCGACCTTTTCCCGTGTCTCTTTGGCCGACCTGGAGAGCATTATGACGGATAATCATGATGACATGCCAAGGCTCAAAGTCTACTTGGCCGATAGCAGAG
>JBBPTB010000040.1:0-55581 GCA_038093875.1 Boletus tylopilopsis | reverse complement strand
ATGGGCTCAAAGGCATTCCGGAGGGCCTCGAACGATTGAAGACTGGGAAGATCAGCGGAAAGAAGCTGGTCGCCCATCCTCAGGAGACAGCGTAAGAATGTGCCGAGGCGATCTTGATTTCAACTCTGGGTGCGTGTACGATTAGCAATGATGTTTTTTGTCCAAAAGCATGTCGAGAACTAGTCATGTAATAGTTGGTGAAAAATCTTACGAATGGGTGTCGTTCATCGGAATGAATCCTTGAATACTGTATGTCATGACATTGAAGAATGTCAAGCGAACTGCTCGATGGACGAACAAGAGACGTGCGATCCTGAGATTCGGATAAGTTCTGGGGTGGAGAGACAGAAAGTCATCAAGTCGACACCCTGACCAACAAAGCCAACCAAGAGTTTACCAATAACAGGAAAATTGCAAATGGAAGTCGAGAACCGAGTCGAGGGTGACTTCGAGACTCATCAGGTGAGTTGATCTGACCGACCGTTGGCATACCCTTGACATGTCCATGCTAACCTTGAATTGATCGATCGCATACGCGGCGAGGAGTCTGGAGCCCATCCAAAATTAGACCGCCCAGTTCGCGACCTACCCTAAAAGTGATCTGTCGGGTCTGTTAGAAAATGACGCATTTGAAATCCGTGGTTCAGTGTGCTTGTTCGGTTGCTTTTTCCAGGGTCGTTTCGCATACCATCAGTCGCAGCATAGAGCTCGAGCTAGCATGATAGACTTGGTAAGATCGGTCGGTCGGCCGTAAAAACAAATGTGAAGGGGCATTTCCAGGCTATCAGTCGCAGAGATATCTCCGACTAGAACTCGTCCCCCTGGATAGGCTTTTCGAGACCGACTGAATGAATTTTGAGGGGTATCACTGCGATTTGAATCTGTATCGGGAGTAGATTGGAAAATCAATAAAGGGTTTCCCAGTGTTTTGCCTTGACAACCAAAGTGGACTTACAGAACGATAAGGCGGGGTCCAAGGTCCTTCCCGACCCGTGATCAACCCAGTCCGTGGAACTTGACAGTCTAATCGAATTGACGAGATCAGATCGGAACAATTCTTCGCAGAAATTTTCCAAGTGCTACTATTGGGCGTCACCTAGCACACCAAGAATGGAATCACGTACCACAAGTATTTTTTTTTTCTGAAGAAACACCTTTGCGAATTGCGAGGTGATGGTTCAAAGGAGGGGGGAAAAAAGTAGGGGTACAGGCGGACCATTTCGAGGATGCGGTACTACTGAACCTTGTCAGACATGCTTGAGAATCTGAAAGGTAAAGCGCGCATCAGGGACAGGCCGCCGTGGACCCTCTGCACAGGGGCAGACCTGGGGGGCCAGATTCGACCTTCGACCCTAGGGCCTAGATAGCAAGCTTTGGGAGAAATACGGAGTCGATTCGGGTGTGCCCTCAACCCTGACCTAACCTTGACACTTGTCGACAACAATGTCAAGTCGGACGTTGGGCAACGAAAATTTCGACGCAGCGACCGAATTTCAAGCTCGGCGATGGCGTTCCTGCACAGATGACTCGTCGGAGAAGTCGGGATACAAGGACTCGAAAAAGTACACACCAGTTTCCACTGCAGTTGTAGGACGCATCGATGCGCTCGTTCTTTGGTGAACGTTTGAACGAGCGTATCGATGCGCATACCTCGTGGGTTGGGACAGGTCAAGTTTGGCGCACTCGCTCCCTCTTGTGAAAGCATCAAAGTACGGCTGAAGAATGGCAGGAACTGGGCCAGCTTGCATGTGGAACAATGTCCTACCGACTCGGATGATTTTGACTGCCAGTGACCCCGGGCCGCTCGTCGACACGGTGGTCAGCCACCCTCAAATTTTGGCATGAAACGCATGGATGATGGTCCTGATCTTGCTGGTGAGTTGTGGCGGCCACCAAGTTGGCCAGGGTAATGGGCCCAACAGCCGTGGTGCGTTTTTTTTCTTCGCTAGTGATCATGATGCATTGATGAATCATATTCAAGGACATAGTGCGACATGGTACAAATAGGCAATGCAAATGCGGAAAGCAAGAAAGCGGCAATGGAAAGCAAGGGAGTAACATAGAACGTGTGGAGGAGCAGGAGGAAGCCGACGTTGCCAGCGTGAAAAAGGGCTGCCCAGGCATGTTTTGAATAAGATTCTACGTACAATTACACCGCTAAGTAATACTGTTATGACGCTAGGGATCAAAAACTCAAAGATACGGACGCTAAGTTGGGCCTGAGGCTCGGGACCCATGGCAGCGTCGGTCCCACTAGCAGTACCGGTATCTGAATCCCATTCCAAGGTTGGATGTGCAGCTCTGCCCGGGGGTACGTCTTTGAACTTCGATGGTAAGTTTTGAATCTTGTCCAAAACGCGCGCGGACTGTCGACATGTCGACATCCCCAGCTACAAAACGTATTTGCCACTCATAGTGACCTGTGCGTGTAGGGTGATGAACAGAGCATTAATGAAGCCAAATTATTGACTCACAATCACGCTCCATGTGCCAAGCGTCTGCAACAACGTCCAACCTGTCGCCTTTCTTGGCTGCCACTGTGACCATCTCGGGTTGAATAACCCGTGGGAGGGTGACGGAGAGTGAATGATTTGACGATGTGCTTTGAACGAGCATGGGAGGGCAGGAGTCTGGCGGGGGCGAGCGTCTCGAGCGATCCGTCGGCGATGAGAACAAGCTAGACGCAGTGCTGCTACCTGTAGAACTGATGCTGCATGTGGAAGTGACACTGCACGCAGAGCTAGCGCTGCTAGACGGACTGGTGGAGGAAGCGATCGATGGGCAAGGGGACGCACAAGCGAAGCGATTTTTATCCCATTTTGACTCGCCTGACCAAATACGCTGATTTCTGGTCGAAGAGCGCGAAGAACGTCTGCTCAGAGTGTGGTTTGGCACATCAACGGTGGACATGGCGCCCTGGTTGTCACTAGCGGGTTCTTGAGTGGGTGCGCTGGATTCTAGAGTAGACTCGGCTTTAAGTAGCATGTCGAGAGCGTTGTGAGAGAGTGATGACGTCGGAAAGGTAGCAGACATCGACGAAAGCGCTGAGTCGAAAGTCTCGTTATGTGGTCTACGTCCGGACAGATTGCCACGGGGAGAATGCGGGGTTTCCGCATTGTAGGGTAAAAGAGAGTCAACCTCGCGAGTCAACTTGTCTTGGACTGCGGTGCGAGGAGAAAACAGGCTTATGCTGCGACCGCGAGGTGACCCTGACATGAAATTGCACAAGCACAAACGTAGATACAGGGAGCATGAAATGAAGAGTGTGGTTTTAGTCTTGACAGACTAATAATGGGGAGATATTGTGGCGACTCACCACCCGCGTTTTGATTGGCCGGCTGCCACGTCGGAGAAGATAGGTGGAGTTCGGTGTTTGTGAGGGAGGCAAACGTGTGAGCCTTGCGGGAGCCACGAGGTGTCTGTTTGCGCCGGAAAGGAGACACAGGAGATGAACATAACGTCCTGCTAGCGGGATTATGGTGCTGGGCAACTGTTGGAGAGTGATTGATCCGACTTAAGACGGGTGGGACGTTCGTGTTTATGCGCAACGACATCACCGAACTATGTCGAGGGGTTCTGCAGTAGAAGTAGCAGAAATCGCGCATATTATACAGCTACACCGGTCCACGTCACGTTTCGAATACGTCCGGTTGGGGTGAATCTGAAGAATCTGAATCTGCCTTGTACAGCCCGAATCAAGATGAAGCTTTGATAGAATCGATAGTTCCCTATCAATGTAGCAGCGGATTCGGAGTCCCTGGCACGATCGTTGGCTCCACGGGAGTCGTCGTATGTCACTTCTGCGGAAAATAGATCACCAAATGTTAAACCCGACAAAAGTTTGGGTAGGCGAGCGCGTATGCGCCATGCACGTTGTCACGACTGGCGGTCTTTACGCAAATTTGACCGCCGAAGCGGCGACATATGAGGTCACTATATGAGTTTCACATGCGTGGTCGACGAGTCCGAGGGTTTAGCGCATACCTATGTCGGACTCGTCTCTGCTACCACTCATTCACTACAAGTCGACCATTTACCAATCGCACTGTCGCTGAACACCCAGGTTTGATGGAAGTAGATCGCAGTACGACCTTGGCAGATGGCCCACCTGTGGCATTGGTTCTCTGCCAAATTGCAAATGTGAGTCGATCGACATTGCGTTGGTTCTATATATTTTCTGTGCTAGTTGCATCATTTAGCTGATAGCTCCAGCCTGCGATTGGGAGCTGACCTCCTGCACGATCCATGGGGACTGTACGGTGGTTATACGTCAAGTTTACTACGAACACGCAGGCTGTCAGACTCACATTTCTCCATGGGTTTATACTACGGCTCCTACGTTGCACCTCTGCGGAACGTTGCTGGAGTGGTGTGGTAGGGAAAAAAGAAGAAGTTGAAAAATGAAGTTCACGTCGAACGTGCGTGTCAACCTGAGTGGCGCGATCCGATCATCCGAGCTGCCGAAAATATAGACAGGGGTAATTGCAACTTGTAGTCCACCCAACAACTCGAGGATCGTGCATCCCCGGGCATATGCAGCAGGTCATTGCACTGACCTCCATGGCATGTTCGGATCACGCTGATTTTTGCGCGGTGCGTCATCGTTCATACTCGAGCTGACCGACAGCACATGCAATCCCGATGTTGGTCTCCGCGCGACAACCGACAAGACCGTGACGGCGAGACAGCAGTAACGGGAGAACCGGTGGCCATAAGTACAACTCGACCAAAGGTAGCTCTTTAATGGAAGCGATTCTCCTGGTCGGAGCGAATCCTACTGCGTATTCGTCATCTCTCCACTATGCCTGTGCTCCCAAAGCACCCTGTTCATGATCATTCCAGAAGGACCTTTGAGTCACCCATCCATGATTTTTGTCATCGTTTCTTCGAATGGTCAATCTACTAGCGTGCTACGTCACAAACCAGTGATCATTTAGACTCCTGCCCTGACACTGCCAATTTTTATTGTCAACTGGAGAACACAAGGTGAGCGGAGACGTGCCCACGCACATCAGTAAATTATCAACTCATTCGCAGTTTACCGTATTATTGCGCTGGGGGCCGCCCGGTACGCACGACGAGATAGCTAGCGCGCTACAGCCGCGCCATGTGTTCACGTTGCTGGCAAGGGTGTCGCTCGATCTGATCGAGTCACTGGACCCTGCACAATCACGGAGTCAGTTCTCGCCTCACCTCGGGTTCCATATTCACCGCCCTTTCCACATATTGAAGGGGGAGTTGTGGTGATAGGCTGACGGACGTGAAGAACGGCATTAACATTGGCAGGTTTACCCTGCACCAACACCAGTACACAACGAAGGGAGTAACATATTCATGAGTATAACGACGTGGTTATTAAAGGAAAAGAAATAGCGATATAGGCAAATAAAGTGACACATGGACGAAGTGCATTGCCGTCACGTCAAATCAATGATCTCACCATGAACAAGCTTCTCTCGTTTGATCCTCTTGGTAGGCTGTACTTCTTTCTCGTTGTTTGTATACGATCTCTTCGACGGGTGCCTTTTCTGGGTAGTGCTTCCCACAGTTTCGATCTCCTCACCAACGGGTTCTTGCTTGACAACATTGCCCGCAGTCAAGTCAAGCACATCTGCCCGTCTCATCGCAGGAGGTGGCCTGGGAATTATGCCATTAGCTTGCAAGAGACCTGTGGAAAACGTCGAGTTCTGTTCCGCATGTAATGTACAGAAGATATACAGACTAAAGTCTCTGTATTTGAAGACGAAAGTAGCGAGCGGAACATTGCCATCCAGATGCCGTACGCGGCAACTAAATGTTGTAGATGTCTTTACTTCTTCGCCGTATCTGAAGGTTTGCCGAGTTGGACGATGGCGAGGGATTAAAACAAGTAACGCACGAGACACAGTGTGTAACCGCCTTCTTTGAGCGCTCGTGAACCTTGCCATGGCTGGCAGCACTGGAGCCAGACTGAAATGTGCGTGTTTCTAGATGTTGAACTCTGTATATCTTGATCCGTATCTCGCCCAAGTGCGATGAGGGTTGGTTCAGATATTCATCTTCATCTGCCAATTTGTGAATGCCAATTTGAATGTAAGTGTATAGGATAAGATGGCATACCGGTAAGCTCTAGCTTCGAAAACATGAAAGGACGTGAAGATGTCGCAGACAATGTTTGACCATCCTGGACCACTGTGCGATCTTTGACCAAGAACGCATGGTTCGGTGGATAGAGGATATGACCAGGAATAGCCGACCCGTCGAGGTGGAGAGAAGAGGTCAGCGAGTGGTCTCTGTATGCCACGGTGTCCCTGAATGCGACAGAGAAGCCCTAAAGTCCGCTGAGGGTAATATGAGATATGGTGTTTACTTGGCTATCGTACCTTGTTAGCTTGTGCCGCTATCCAACAAGTGACTTCGTTCCTATCCAGATTCTCCTCGACGCCGTATTCCTCGAGTTCTTTCCCTTCGACCTGTATCCACGCAGAGACACCGTGGAGGGAGAGCATGCTGGACGAGCGAGGTGGAGTCAGGAGGGAAGAGGCGCGGTACTATGTCACGTGGCAACATGCTTGAGTAGTATTGCGAAATCGGAACGGTGGCGGTCAATGTTCGCTCGTCTACGGATGACTTCCACCACCATCCCAAAGGCTACACCCGAGCGCTTCAAGGCGCTTTCCGAATCTCTGTCAGAGATACAAGGTCGTGTGCGCAAAGCGTTGTCGCCGTCCTCGAATCCTACCCTTGTTGCAGTGTCAAAGTTGAAGCCTGCTTCTGACATCCTTGCGTGCTATGAATGTGGGCAGCGTGATTTCGGAGAGAATTATGTGGATGAGCTAGAAGAGAAAGCCAACCAGGTGAGATCGAGTCTTTTGGCACTGGCGGGGTTTCTGATCGTCGTTTAGCTACCAGAGGATATCCGATGGCATTTTATCGGCACGTTGCAATCCAACAAGTCAAAGACACTAGCAAGTACGTGTCATACATCTGTATCACGTATTCATATTCGACCCTACCTGGACCTCAGTGATACCCAACATCTATACCATCCAGACCGTAACCTCAACAAAGGCGGCCAACGCTTTAAACAAATCCCTGCCGTCTGAAAGGACCACGCCACTCAACGTCTTGCTTCAAGTAAATACATCGGGAGAGGATGCAAAGTCTGGGCTACCCGCTATCGTATCGGCAGAGTCGGTATCGGGTTCCGGGCTCGTACAGCTTGCGCAGCACATCGTCACGAGCTGTCCAAGGCTGCGCCTCCATGGGCTCATGACCATTGGTTCACTCAATGAATCTCTTGCCTCGGACGAGCGGCCGAATGAGGACTTTGAGACTCTCAAGCGGACGCGCGATTTCGTGGAGCAAGTCCTAAGACAAGATACTGCATCGAGCGGTAGATGGGGTGTAGATGGGAGGCTTTTGTTGAGTATGGGTATGTCTAGTGACTTTGAGGCTGCGCTGAAAGGTGGCAGCGATATCGTCAGGGTTGGTACGGGTATCTTCGGCGTTCGGCCGGTCAAGGAACAGTTATAAAATGGACGTGACGTGACATAACGTGACACTAATTAACGCGACGCGTCTTCGTTGATTATGGGGGTGGGATTTGAATATTCAAACTCCGACCAAGTCATACAACTCTGCCGCTCACCGTCGCCGCCGACGCCGACGCCGGGCCCGACGACGTGAAGATCTAGCACGAACCTCGATTTATGAAGATAACCAATGAACGGGACACGAACGCACACGACGGGTGGACTCGAAGGACCAGTTGTTGACCCGAAACAAGCCGTCAAACGGAAACTTCCAGACGATTCAGACCCCTTCTTGGTGGCAGCGACAAAGAGGATGAAGAAAGAGGTAAGTGTGACTTGCGAATGTATCCGTATATTCACCATCAAGATTGTTACAGGCAAAGTCTGGCGCGTCCAAGCGGAAACGTGAGCGGGTTTCTTCAATTTTGTTGCCTCGTGTACTAAAACTTTGCTGCCAGATATCGGAGAAGTGCAACCAGGGGGTCTTGTCATCGTTCGTGCACCCGTACAGTGCTCTATACCGCCTCTTAATCTGCCATCGTCCTCATCGCAACCCCTGCCCACGACAACTTCAACTTCTCGACCCCTCTCTCGATCCCCCCCTTCACATTCCCAACCATTACCCTCAGCCTCCAATTCCGTCGCACCTGGGCCATCGAAACCTCCGTCAAAGAAATTCAGAGCGGATTCCTCTCGTGCTCCAACAAGTGCCAAATCGCGCGACCTGCTTGCCACAACGCGCGAGGAACCAGAGTTGGACGAAGATGTACGCCAGATGGAGTCAGAGACAGACCATCTACGCAGTCGATCACGCGCAAAGGAAACAACTCATTCATCCTTGCAACTTCCCACAACATCTACACCTGCTAAGCGGCGCACACCAGATGCCTTACAGCCACTCCCCGAAAGCGAAACCCCTCAGATCGAACGCAACAAACTGATGCGTGAGGGTCCTTCCATTCCCCGCACACCTCAAACACCATCAACCTCACACTCCCGGCGAACGTCGATGAGCATGCGCGGTAAGCGAATAAGTAGCAGCTTTGAAAACACTGGCGTGATCTGTACGTCTCTCTCTAATCTGTCCCGTTCATCTGGCATCACAGCTTCCCTGTTTAATTGATTCCCATTTTTGTTCTACCCAGCTCAACCCCACGCATCCGTTAATGATTCGAGTTTTTACAAACATATTGACTGCGATCTCCCTGAACCACAGCGCGCACGCCAACTCCTCGTATGGTCAGCCGCACGCGCCATCTCACGATTATCAGATTCATCTCCTTCTGCGAAACCTTTGAAACCGCCGTCCAAATCATCTTCGAGTCACGGCAAGGATCCACCACCGCTCGATGAACGAAAGAAACAAATACTGAAGTCTGTACGAGAGGACTTTGTCCGAATGTTGGCTGAGAAGAAGATTGATACTTCTATATACGGTCACGGAGAGGCTGGGAAAACTGTCAAAGGGGGGGCTCTGAAGCCCAATGAGCAGAACGTCAAGAATCGTGTGCGCGAGGTGACGTTCCAACATCACATAAATCGGTAAGTTGCCGCTTTCACAAGCTCCCTTTCCTAACTTGAATGCACGTCGGATGATGTAGGGCACAAGCCGAGTCAGAGGCTTGGTCACGAGTCGATCAGTTTTACAACCAGTACGAAACTAACTCCAAGGCCGATCTCGAGAGGCGACGGCAGGCTCTCAGACCACCTTCATCTGCCAAGGCAAAAGGCAAACAACGTGCTACTTCGCAAGAACCGCAAGACGACTGGTCGTGGCTCGTTCCCCGCGCAGAAGATCTTTCTGACGAATTCAGAGATAAAGTTGACCTAGAGCTGATTAAGCAGGTCATGTCTTCTGAGCCCCGGCCCGGAAATGAGTTCCAAGGGCCTTTGGATGAGAAGATAGGAGATCTTCAATTTAAAGCGGACAGTCTCTACTCGTACGTCAACTCGGCGGTGCAAACGGCTGACATGGCTGAAGCGGAACTTAACCATCGCTTCTCCCTTCTCTCGCTCGCATTGTCAGCACGATCGCACTCTCTCCCACCACCTTCGAGTTCACTCGCTCCATATATTCCACACGTGCAACGAGGATCCAGCCATCCACCCGGGGAAAGTCCAAGAGACATTCTTCGTGCTTTGTCGCGGATAGACAAAGAACGACCCCCAGGGAAGATTGGGGACGCCGCTCGAAGAGCAGTAAGAGAGGTACAGCGTGTACAAGTGGTAGGCTCTGGCGGGGTTGGGGAACGGCGAATAACAGAGCTGGGGCCAGGTGTTGGAGCCACACCTCGCAAAATACCTGGGACACCACGGCGACGAGATCGATGAAGACGGCTTTCATGATTTCTCCTTTCACTGTGCCTGGTGCGCCGCAGCCACGATGTATTTTCCGATGGCACTTGTCTATCGACCTATCTTATTCATTTTATTTCTGTTGCTTTGTCTCGAATCGCAATGCTATGGGTGTTGTGCTCGGTTAGGTCATTGACTGGTCCCCGAAATTACCTTGCCGAGTGATATTTCGAACAACTCGCCTGTGTTGTTGACGGCCATCATCTAGGGTTCGTCAATGATTCTTTGTTGACTTCACGCTAATGCTTCTTCGTACCATTCCAGTCGTAACGGCGTTTAATAGCCGTGTATCAGGAGTCAAGTCCTCGGTCCGTGCTTAGAGTTCAGGCGTCGAGGTGAACGGCACCGGATCAATATACATTGAACTTTGTACTTGCTGTCCTCGTCATTAATATCACAAGCACAAGCCTCAGGCGTGCCCGGGCCAGTGACAAATGATGAGCAGGTATTACTGCCATTCGAGAAAACTCATTTCTAACTGCGTCCCTGTCGCACAAATCCTGGCCCTTCACAGGTTGCACTCAATAGGCTATATCAAAACGATGAGAAATCACACACGGCGGCGTGCTTTCATATAGTAGTACATCAGCAAAGCAAGGTGATATAGTTTGGCAAAACACTCAGGGAACATTGGTGACCAGTCTCGTCAACCGCCTGTCGAATTCACCCCTTGCACGTTCCATCGCTTTCATCTTTGCCTCGTCGCACGTCTCCTTGTACTCTTTCGTTTCCCTCCAGCCCTTCCAAGCCGTTCTCTCCAGCATATCCCACCATGCCCTTTCGTACGGATGTCCCGGTGCACCGGCATACCCCCACGGTTTGGCCGTAAAAGGCTGCACATAAGGATTCAACACAACTTCCACCGGGGGATGAACCGGTCCCGTGAAATGGACGATCGCCGGATCCGCCATCTCCGCCAAGCACAGCTTGTCCCTATCCGCGAATGTGCATTCCGCGTACGTCCCAACCCCCTGTGCGTTCTATCGGAGGCTCAGCGCGGTCCAGTCCGTCTTGAAGTGCACGTTGAGCGCGTCCTGCTCGCGGAACTTGGCGTCGGCCATTGCGCGGCAGCGTTGTTCAAGCTTGGGCAGTGTCGAACGTGTTCGTGCGAGATCGAGGAGGAGAACGCCGGCGTTGAAATAGTCTCCTCGGGGGACGTCCGAGTGTCCCATCGGACACCCTACGTCGGGTGCCGCGGCGAGCGAGCGACCGCCGAGGTCGGTGTCCCACAGTGCTCTCAAATCTTTGCGCACCAGAACGTCTGCATCTAGATAAAGAACACGCTGGACAGGGAGGCATTTCATCATGTCGACCTTTGCCCACACGGGACCCAAATCGGACGTCAGCGCGTTGGGATGCAACGCGATAAAGACCAGTGTAACGTTGGGGTGGGTAGGTAAGGACGCTTCGATCTTGCTCTTATCTTGAGGGAGGAGACCAGAGTCGACGATATAAAATGTTACGCGACCTTGGACGTGATCTGCAACACTACGGAGCATCGCCGCCGCCGCCATAGCATATGTAGAGTCGACGGTGAGCGCAATGTTGATTCCGTATTCAAACGCGTCATAGGGTTGTCCATCCCTACCTGGTTCAAGAAGAAACCCAATGCGCATGGGAATCTTTTTCTGAATGACTACCTGATACTGGTCAGGGTTCGTTGACAGGAGCTCGTACTCTCCTTTGTGGACCGCGAGAAAGGCATCGATGCCACGACGTGGGTGGAACGAGCTGTTCGGGGGTTGTTCTGGCCAGTTGTAATCGTCAAAGATGACAATACATCCAAGCCGCGCGAGTCGCCACGCCAACTCTGCATCAAGGAGCGTATCGTCTGAGCGATGGGATCCATCGACATAGATCCAGTCAAACCCAGCATCGTCCTTACTCATCTCCTCCCGCAAGAGCGTGCATAGCCCTGGCAGGCTGAATTGCGGGAGGACACGAGCAGGACGACACGTGAGCGCGAGATTGTGGGTGAGTTTGCGGTATCGCTCTCGTCCCTCTGCTGTTTCCAACAGATCAAAGTGGTCGATACAGACAACCTCTCCACTTTTGGCGCAGAGGGTGGTCAGGAGAAACACTGCCGAACGACCCTCCCAGGATCCGATCTCGAGCGCGCGAGGCGCCTCGGACAGGACGAGCGGGAAGAGATTTTGCCAAGCGGTTTTATTGGACGAAAACCAGTCTTGGGTCGGGGTAAATTCATAGAGATCTGTGGTTGTATCCACGTCCAGAGTATTCATCGTTGCTGTGGTTTATGGTTACAGATGCTCCCACAATAATGAATTTTGGGAGGCTTGCCTGGAAGTACGAGGTGGGGGGTTGATGGGTATTGTACGGGACGGGCCTCTGTATATGTGAGACACTGAAGCTATTGAGCATCGCCCACCAAAGGCAAGGACGATCAGAAGTACTACCTTTTGGACTTAGGGTGCGTACGCTCATAACTCTGTGCCATTTCTAGGTGATCTCCCCCATCCATGTTGGGATGAAGACAGTCCGTCCAAACCACGACTGGAATTTATCAAAGGAAGCTGCGCAAACATTGGACCTTTGTTCGATGGAACCCATACTTGGTCATAGGCGTTGATTCCCGTTTACTTCTATCATCACGCCGCACGCTGCTGCCAAGAGCAGACTGATAATGGGGGATGAGAGGACAAGAGATAAAGGACGCGTCTCTGTCCCCCTTTTTTCATAGTGCCGTTCTTGCTTGTTTACGGTGAGGGCTGTTCTGAGTGTTCTTGCAACGAGCTGACAACTGCAACTGCCCAAGGTAGTTTGCAGCATAAACTCCCCAAGTATCTTGAAATATAGTCACCCCACTATGGAAATGGTCGAGACAGAAACACACCCAGACCTTTTGTTACCCCCCATTGGCCCAGGTCGCAGGGTCTTAGTGACCGGTGGGAATGGATTCATCGTAAGGCAAACCAATGTCCCAACGAGTGCGACACTAAAAAAAAACTATCTTCCAGGGATCGCACGTCGCCAAAGCCCTCCTTGATCGAGGCGCCTTTGTCCGCATCGCAGACGTCGCCCGGTCCTCGGCGTTCAATGAACCCGTCTGTCATGAGACGCTCGTCGGGAACCTCTGCGACGAGCACTTTTGTGACCGCGCAGTCAAGGGCGTCGACACCGTCCTCCACTTTGCCGCCACCATGGGGGGCATGGGTACAATCCACCAGGGCAACAATCTCATTATTTACCAAACCAACGCGCGCATCACGTCTAACATCTTGATCTCGTCGATCCGAGCCCACGTGCGCGTCTTTTTTTATGCTTCCTCGGCGTGCGTCTATCCAGCGTACAAGCAAGATAACATTGACGTCGACGTGTCGCTCAAGGAAACCGATGTCTGGGACGGGGGCATGCCCGCACCCCAAGGCCACTACGGCCTCGAAAAACTTGTCTCCGAGCTCCTCGTCCAACACAGTGCACCCGCCATTCGGGTCCAAATCGCGCGCTTCCACAACGTATTTGGTCCGAGGGGTGCATGGAACAATGGTCGTGAGAAAGCCCCTGCGGCGCTGTTGCGGAAAGCATTGGCAATCCGCTTGGCGGGACGGGGTACGCGTGAGTTGGAGATATGGGGTGATGGAAGACAGCGTCGCAGTTTCCTATTTATTAGCGATGCTGTGGACGCTATTCTGGCGCTCTTGCGATCTGGTTACGACAGACCGGTCAACATCGGGTCCGATCGTGCAGTTACCATCAATTGCCTTGCGGAGATAGCTGTGACGTGCGCAGGGCTCGAACCAAGATCGGATGTAACGTTTCGACACAGTAACAATGCGACAACGCTCGGAGTCCAGGCAAGGAACTCTGACAACCACCTCGCGGAGAAGGTCCTCTCCGGTTGGACCCCCAAAGTGTCTCTCGAAGACGGGATGGCGGAAACGGGAAGGTGGATTCAGGGAGAGATGGAGATGGTGGTGGATGGAAAGAACAAGGAAGAGCGTATCTCAGCGTTGCAGATGATGCACAGCAGCAAAATCGTCGACCTCACAGACAAGGAGATCAAGGTCGCAATTCTCCTCCCCATTACTTCCCGCGGCTCGAATCCTCCCACTGAATGCCTATCCCTCCTCAAGACATTTTCCGAATCGCTCGCCCGCACGACCTGGCGGGACACGCATCAGCTGGATGACGAACAGTTTGTGGTCCAAGTCTACCTTGCGATCGATCATGACGATCCCTTGCTGACGAGACGTGATGACAAGACCGATATGAATATCGCCGAAGGTGTTCTGGCATCGCAAAATATTTGCAATGTAACAATTCAGATCTGCAATCACCCTCCTGGACACGTTTGCGCTATCTGGCGGCAGATAGCGAAGAAGGCTTGGGAGGATCGATGCGACTACTTTGTTCTGATGGGAGACGATGTCATCCTGAAGGACGAGGGGTGGATCAGGGACGCCCATGCACAGTTTGCTCAAATAGCACATTGTACCAGCGCGCCCCATGGATTTGGATGCGTGGCATTCACAGATATCAGTTTCCCTGGCATGCCAACCTTCCCCATCGTCCACCGCACCCATCTAGATATCTTTGGTGGGGACGTCATTCCCGAAGTCTTCATCAACCAAGATGGTGACCCCTTCTTGTACCAGCTCTACCGTCGTTGGGACTGCTCTAAAATGTTCTCTGCGAGAATCTCGAATGGGATCGGGGGAAGCAAACCAGCACGGTACTGTCAACAGCACGTCGCAGGGTGGACATTTGATCCCTTGGACAAAGCGACAGCTACCACTGAAGAGTGGCTGCTGAGGCATTGTCCAGGAGGCTCACGTAAGCTCACGATCGACATCGTGATACCGAGCTTCCGGGTCCAACCTCGATTCTTGGAACCAATGCTAGATTTGAAACCATCCCCAACATGCACCACGATGTTCATCGTCATTATTGATGATCCAAACTCGCCGGCGCGATTCGAGCTCGAGGCCAAGTATGGATTGAGACCAGATGTCCGTATTCGTACCAACGACAAGAACCTTGGTGCTTCCGCTTCGCGTAATCGAGGCATGAAGGAGTCGGCTGCGGAGTGGATCGTATTCTTGGACGACGACGTCATTCCACAATCTGACCTCCTCATCAAGGCTGAGGAAGTCATCCGTGCGAACCCGCATGCAGTCGGTTTCATCGGAACAGCACGATTCCCTCTAGCCAAGTCAATTTTTACTACAGCTGTCCATTTAGCCGGCGTCACGTACTTCTGGGACATCGCAGAGAAGATGCCTCACGAGACCGACATGCCATGGGGAGTGACGGCGAACCTCATCGCACGACACAACGACGATAAGGTGGAGTTTAATCTACAGTTTCCCAGGACCGGTGGGGGGGAGGATATCGACTTTTGTCGGCAGAAAAGGAATTTTTGGTTTCCAGGGACACAGCAGGGATTCCACGCCGCTCCGGACGTCGTCGTGACCCATCCTTGGTGGAGTGGAGGCCAGCGATCGTATCGCCGTTTTTACATGTGGTCGAAGGGCGACGGGGGTCTCATCAATTTGTATCCCGAACTGAGTTACATCGACCATACGCCGAACAGCGGCGAGCTGTTGTTGGTTGGTTGCGTTCTGGTTTGCGTTGGGGTGCCGTTTTTCCTTTTTACAGGCATCGCGTTTCCGTCCGTTTTCGGGCTCCATCTCGTGACGATGACCATCGTCGGAAACACGATACATGATGTGTATCGTCACCTGTGGCGAGATGCTCACCGGGCGGCGGCGATCAAGTCGACGCTTGCGGGTCCTAGATGGGTCGTAGCTGTTGCAGAAAGCTCCTTGATTAGGATGGCGACCGAGTGGGGGCGTACAGTAGGCATGCTGCAACGAGGGGAGATAGGGCATCTGGGACATAGATTTGATTGGTTCACCAACAGACTGGGAGATGATCCTAGGAACGAAGAGCGCATGAACTCTAGACAGAGGGTCGCAGTGATCATTGTCTTACTTTCAGTCGCCCTTCCCGTTTTCCGACAGTAGGTTTCTTGGCGTCTTGTCGTTTTCTTGGGTAACTAGCTGGTAGTCGAGTTTCAAGTGCGTAGTCGTGCCAATTTATGCGAGATGATGATAACTTGAAACGGTATGCTCGTCTCGTCAGCATTATGCTCGAGGCTTGAAAGTCTGCTTAGCGGAGAGTGAAAAATCAAACGTTGTTCCTACGTCAAGCCTACACCGAACCTACGCCATTCTCATTCTCAAACCAGGAATATCATCTGTTGAAGACATTTTGGGGCCATCCAGAGCGTTTCAAAAAATCTTCCGACGCTGGTGACATCGAATACATCGACCTTCACAAATACCTCACTCCTATTGAACTTCGTTTCTTTGGGACCAACCTGAGTGCCATACTCGTGAGGGACGAGTATTGGCTTGCGCTGACAACGTTACAGCATGCTCAGTACACTCGAGGAGCCTACGTCACAGGGCAGCCTGGCATATCGGACAATGTGTTGACTCACCAAGGCAGGATATGGGGGCTCTGTGACTCTAACCACATAATCACAACTCCGAGCAGCCTCTTCCATCGCTGGAGGCGCATGCGAGTCATTCTAACAAAATCTCACGTTGGAAGGAGTGGGCTAAGCAAACTGGGGCTCAGCGGTATATTACGAATATTTGGTTCATAGAGGAGGTCAAGAAGCTCGCGTGAGTAACTCGCAACGCTAATGGCGAGAGACGCTGACAAGATTGTTAGCGCCCTGTCAAACCGGGCTGTCGATAGGATGGTCGAACTTGCGAGAAAGTGGGGTGGTGTCCCACGAACGATACTCTGGTACTACTCTAAACAGGACCATGTGGCTGAGAAGGACTATCGTACCATGGCCGGACGTGCTGTCAGAGAATGCAGGATGATGTTGCAACAAGGAACACTACTTGACCTTCCTGATGGTGCCCCATCATCGTTCTATTTCATCCAACCATCCTGACGGCAGCTTTACGCCACCTTACGGTTTCCGTGCCTACTCTTCCCGCTCCGCTGTTTTCTCGCAGAGGCCCTCCGGCACCAGACCCAAGTTGTCAAGGTAGAATTCCTCACAGCGCTTAGTACACCCTTGGAAACTCGTCAAGCTGCTGGTCATATCTACGAGTCATGGTTCCACAGCTTTTTTTCCATTCCGGACCAGTCTGTCAAGTGTGGATGGATCTCGCACGGTGACGGGACGCAGGAGCTATCATCAATGCCTAATGTCATTTCAGCTACTTAGGACACGCCTGCCTCTTGGACACCACCATTCTACTGGATCCCCCCTCACAGGAGTTTTCCTTATATTGACAGCACCTTCGTCTTGACGGACAAAATCATCACGTTCCCAAGTTACTGTGGCAAAGGATTATAAAAAGAAAACAGTGAAAGACAGCTTGTCGGACCTGCGTGACCTCTTACCAGCAAACCTCAAAGGTCTTCCTTGGAGTTTAGTATTTGTCGGAACGGAAGTTGATCAGATCCAGAAAGTTGCGGCGTGGTGGGTGGATAAGAGATCCTTTCCAACAGAGGGTGAACGCGTGCGCGTTGGGTGGACCGTAGTGGATCCCGTGAGGGAGGGAGTCGTGTACACGGTATGCAAAATCCATCGATCTATTGGAACATCTTTTGATTTGGATGTTAGCAATATCGTGACGAGGATGAACCGGGATGAGAACCAATGCACACCGATTAGCGAGATTTCTTTTTTCCCCATTCATCAAAAATCATTTCTTGGGACGGTACAGAAGTCGGCATGTATGTCGAAAGACTAGAGATTGATGTGCAATTCCGAGCGCGGCGACCTTACTAAGTGTACCGCCCCTGGCCCCTGCTATCTCGAACACAAAGCGCCAATGGATTCTCGAGCGAACGACCTTATCGATATCGACAATTCAGAATATCTTCTCAAACTTGTACGAGCGTATCAATTACCAGACAGTTCCAGAGAATCGCTCTAGTTGTTCGTGGGTCAGCAAACTTGAACTCGAACATGCAGTGAAAATAATTCATCGCTTGCCATGTCGACCTCCAAAGCTCACGCGCTGATCTCCCAGATTCTGGCAAGTCGCATCCGCACTGCGCTCTCGCTCTCCTCGTAAGTTTCATTCGCCCCTCGCTGCACTTACATAAATCTCTTCTAATAGTTGCGATGGCACTACTAGTAAAGCGCGACATGCCAACCTCTGTACTGTCCCATCAATGAAGGGGGAAAAGGCAGTAGGCAGTAGATATCACTGATCTAACACCAGTTCATCCGACTTGTCACGATAGTGCTAACGTCCACATCAAAGAAAATCGACGAACTTTGCAGACCAATTAATCATCATCCCTCACGGCATCCACTACGGTCCACCCTATGTGAATGCTCTTCCCATCCATCGGAAAGGATATCTAGATCTTGTTCCACCCACGACACTGCCATTTTCAGGATTCGACCGGGTTCCGTGTCGACAAACACTCAATCCCAAGGAAGACCTTTGAGGTTTCCTGGTAGGAGGTCGCACAGCTCCGACAAGCCCTATTACAGGCTTATTCTTATTTTCACGAACGATGCCACATTCCTGCTCGATGTGTTAGAATAGAATCATTCGCTACCTATGGCTTACCTAAGAACGGTACAGTACATACTTTATCTCCTCGTCGTTCGTACCACGTGCCTCGTCCAGTATCGCGATCAACATCTGCCAATCGTCCCGCATCGCTCGCGTCCCATACGACTCATCAACACAATACACGCGGCATGCTCATACGCGATTGGACTCGTCGTGACCTAGACATGAATTCGGAAGATTTAATTTACTGCTCTTGCTGTGTGCATCCACTCCCGTGCACAGTTCAGTCTCCGCACGAATGTGTGGCAGTGTCTTCGGATGGTCGGACACTCAAATGTTTCAATTCCGAGACTTTCAGCGTCACTGGCTCTGTAACAAGAGCTCAATGATTTGTGCCCGTCAGGTATTTCGATGCTTTAGATGGGTGGAACGCGTAGGGGACCGTATCACTGGCGCAGCCGGACCCTACTTTGTGGGGTTCGCCGTCATTCTCATTTCTCTAGGAATGCTCAGTTTCTGTGAGTTATAGCACACGCTCCGTCGTCGGAACATTTCCAGAGCTCAGCATTGTTTCTCCTAGTCACTGTCGTGCAACCCAACGTATCTCTTCCTTGGCTGTCGGCTCCATTTTGCTTGCTCATTGCAGTCAACCTCGCTGCACATTATTACTACGTCTGCACGATTCCCCCTGGGTTTATTGACGACCCTCCACGGTACCCTGGGACCGGCTTTTTATGGGCTTCTCCATCCACCTCAATACCGTCACTGTCATCCCTGGGAGTCGTAAGCGCCAGTGTTTCTCGATGTAAACGATGCGGCCTCATGCGACCAGAAGTAAGTTTTCTTGAATGTGCGTGTATAGTGTGCTCACGTATGTCGTACTAAGAGGGCACATCATTGCCGCATATGCAACAAGTGTGTCTTGAAATATGACCATCACTGTCCTGTTGGTACCCGATCTCTTTTCTGCGGTATTACAGGATGACCTTTCTCGTTCCAGTGTGAGTATCCTCGATGCACGGTCGAACATCCAACTTGACACGATCTAGGGGTTAATCAATGCGTGGGTTTGCACAATGAACGACATTTCGTGCTTTTCATGTATGTCCGCGCTCCACCGTGGGCGACTGAGATCTGAACGTGATAAAGGGCATATCTGGTAATTGGAAGTTTTTTCTTTTCTCTATTAGGATTCCCACATGCCATGGATGCACTTGGCCTGCGGTTTGTGGTGCGTTTTATTTTGCTTTCCCACCTGCTCCTACCGATGAACAACACTCAGCCGTGGGTTCATACTATGTCGCAAGTCTGTTTCATACTGTCTTATATACTGGCTGTCATGATGTGTATCGCGGTCTTCATTATGCTCCTTTGGCACCTATGGGGAATCGCGCGTGGGGAGACTTCCGTCGAGGCACAAGATCATGCAGTGTATCGGAAGAATGCAAAAGAGAGAGGAGAGGTACGCGAAGTCTGCTTCAATGCCATGCATGTGCCTCAACGGTATTAACGGTACACGAGAACTTCATCAACTCTTATGACTTGGGGTGCGTGCATCATTTAACATGAAGTTATCTTTGTCTGTAACGAAGAGTCCACTATAGGATGTGCAAGAATCTCGCGTTTTTCTTTAATATAGGACCGGATGGATAGTACGTCGCTTCTTCGTTGACCAAATTCTTTTTGACCCGGATCACAAGCCCGCTGTACACGCTTCTTCTTCCGTTTAGAATCATGCCGTACACAGATGGGTATTCATGGGCAAGACGCCAAGGCCTTGAGCGACACGTCGGTGTGCGGGAAGGAGAAGAGCTGACGGACGAGGACGACGAAGAGGAATGATACACCACGAGGTGAGTTTATTTTCCCTTTGTCAAGTTATTTTGAAGGATGAGGGATGCCGGGGCCATATGACACTTTGGAGATACCCCATGAGAGGGAATTTCTAGAAGTAGCTTGAGTAAAATGTCCGGCTTTTGTTAACGCGTTTGTTTCTGACAGAAGCTTTGGTGTGGCTTTATAGTCTTGCTGACACGAGTTTATTTTAGGAAGTCCTATTGGTTACACAGGAATATCTACGTCGGCGATCTGTAACATCTTGACAGGCCCGGGATGCGTCTCGGATCATCATCTAAATACTTGTCCAGGGAGTGGCCAGCTGTAGTGATTGGGTTTCTAATATTCTGTTGAGAACGTGAAACGAAGCGACGGAGGCGAAGAGGTTCTTTTGAGAAATGAAAAGAAGCAACGGAACATGCTCGAGTGACGTCAACATGTCCGGCCGAGTTTTCAAGTCCCTCGTTGAGTTGATGCCAAGGAACGAGGCAGTGAGCAGCGCTGTGAACTCAGGTCCAGGATGGAACGGATCTCGCGTCGTGCCATGACAACGAGCTTGAGCAGAGAAAGTTGTGTGGCTGATGTCTCAAACTCTCAAGGACCGCCATTGGATGCAAGCGGTGGGGTGAGACCCGACAAGGGTGGACTTTAACGTTGACGGAATGACGGTGGGAAGCGAGTGGGGGGATTGCACAAGACCATACCAAGTCCCCATATAAATTGTTTCCACGATCATTTCTGACACACGTCCAATTTCGCCGGAAATAAAAGCCCAACATATATAAAATCCTGCTTCTCCCCTTGTCCTCTTCCATCTCATTCTCTTCCACCCAAACATCACTATGGCCCCCATTCTCAACCACCCACCCGGCCTCAACTTTGTCGAAGACGTCGAACATCATGAAGAACATGTGGACGCAGCCACCTACTACGGTGGCATAGAGTCTTTCTCTCGCTCTCGAACCTACAGCTCTGCACGTCCTTGTTTGTTTCACTCCTTCATGTATCTGACATCTTCTCGCAGTCCCAACTGGATGGTTACAACCCGAAGCGGGCACCCGCCTTTGAAGAGGACACGCACATGCGTGCCCGCAGAATGTCTCATGACGAGAAAACCGTCACCGTCCCTCGCCGTTTCCTCATCGACGTCGAAGAGACGATCCGGTACATCCTAGAGCGTGAAGATACCGATGGTGATTTCCAGATCAGCGTCGCAGATGCTGGCCCAAAGTGGATGGCACTCGGCACCGCAACAAGCAACGGCTTCAAGACGTTTGACATCCGCGTATGCCCTTCTCTTTTAATCACAGCATTGTTTCATCTGTTGATGCGTCTATTTTTAGGGAACATACATGCTGTCCATCCTCCTTCAAGAACTCGCGCTGGCGCGAGATCATAACCGAAAGCGCATCGTCCTTGACCAGGCTCGCTTGACTGAAAACCCAGTCGATCGTCTCTCCCGCATGATCAAAACCTCGTTTTGGCATTCCCTCACTCGCCGCATTGACGGTGAGGGTCTCGAGATCATCACCGCGGACCCGAAAGACCGTACTGCTCGCGTGCTGCCACGTATCTACATTCCACACGGCGAACCGGCAATCGCAGAGTATTACCGAAAGGTCGCCCGTGAGAAACCTCACATGAAGCTCGACGTCGTCGTTCTTCCACCGAAACCTGATGATCCCTACTTTGTAAAGAGCCTCAACTTCAAGCCCGGTCTTCTTGCTTTGGCTATGGAAGAGGTCGACGATGGTAAAGGTGGCCGTACGCTAAAGGGTATCCCATTCGTCGTGCCAGGTGCCCGCTTCAACGAGGTATGTCTTCCTACATCATATCGTCCACTTTCTAATCTTTGATTCTCAGCTCTACAACTGGGACTCGTACTTTATCTCGCTTGGGCTCCTTGTCGATGGCCACGTCAAACTGGCACAGGGCATGGTAGACCACTTCATCTTCGAAATCAAGCATTATGGCAAGATTTTGAACGGATCTCGGAGCTACTACCTATGTCGGACACAGCCTCCTTTCTTGACTGACATGGCCCTGCAAATCTATAAGCAACTTGACCCTGCCGACATCAAGGCCAACCGTGAGTGGCTCAAACGCGCCATACAAGCAGCGATCAAGGAGTACCACACCATCTGGGTCGCTGAACCCCGCATGGACCCAAAGACGGGCCTCTCCCGTTACCGCCCCGACGGTGTCGGCATACCTCCGGAGACTGAGGCAAGCCACTTTACCCATATCCTTGAGCCGTACGCCGCGAAGCATGGCATTTCATTTGCCGAGTTCAACCAAAAGTACAATGACGGCATCATCAAGGAACCTGCGCTTGACGAATACTTCCTCCATGATCGTGCGGTCCGTGAGTCTGGACACGATACGACTTACCGATTTGAGAAGCGCTGTGCCAACCTTGGCACCATCGATCTCCAAGCGCTCCTCTACAAGTACGAAGTCGACATCGGGACTGCCATTCGAGAAGTATTCGATGACAAGCTGGAGGTCGAGGAGGACTTCCCTCTTGCACCATTCCCTCCATCAGTTGAGGCGTACGCCAACCCTCGCCGCGAACGCTCGACGTCGAGACCTCAGACCAGTGCAGAGTGGTTTGAAAGAGCCAAGTTCAGGAAGGAGATGATTGATAAATATCTTTGGAATGAGAACAAGAATTTGTACTTTGACTATGACACCGTTCAGGGAAAACAGATCAAGTACGAAAGTGTCACGAGCTTTTGGGCGCTTTGGGCAGGTTGTGCGAGCGAAGAACAGTGCCGGAAGCTGGTGTACGTTTTTCTTAATCGTTAATCCTTGTTTTCCATGCTAAACCCGACTTGAGCTCGGAATCGCTGAAGAAGTTCGAGGTCCTCGGTGGACTCGTGTCTGGTACGGAGGAATCTCGTGGCCAGATTTCTTTGGATAGGCCAAATCGACAGTGGGACTATCCGTACGTGCATGAATTCGTCTCCAACCGCACGAAATTTAGTGACGATTTTTCAGATATGCTTGGTTGGTCCTGAACCAAGTACTTGTCGCTGATTGCTGATGACATTGATTTTAGGCCGCCTCACCAGATGATGACCTGGGTTGGTCTTGAGCGTTATGGCTACTATGAGGAGGCACGACGCCTAGCATACCGATGGCTCTACATGTGTGTCCTTCGTGGTCTGTTCTGTTCTACAGGGTGACAAATTCTCCGCCAGGATGACCACGGCTTTCGTCGATTTCAATGGTGTCGTGCCGGAGAAGGTGAGTTGCCTCGGATTGGGTATCCAGGCATGGACTCACAGTTCTACTTCGTGTGCAGTTTGATGCTGTCAGACTGTCCCATCTAGTAGATGCCGAGTATGGGAACCAGGGCATAGACTTCAAGATGGTCCCTCGAGAGGGCTTTGGGTGGATGAATGGTGAGCACGAAGAACATTCATTCAGAGCTGTATAAACTGTTGGTATCTGTATAGCCGCCTATCAGGTTGGGTTGTCGTTTTTGACAACACACATGCGGCGGGCTGTTGCAGCCTGCCAGAGTCCCGAGATATTCTTCGGCAAAGCCACGAATGGCGCAACCGCGAATGTCGACGGCGCAGTTAGCCCGACCGACGTCGTCGGTGCTGACACTCTGCGCCTTGCGATGGAGACTCTCAAGCTAACAGCATAGAACGAGTGGGCGGACGTGCATCTAAGCGTAGAATACCATAATACCCGATTAGAGCATTTGGTTAATCCTGGTTGTAGATCGAGATCAGCATTCCTGGTCATAGATTTGGGACTTTACCGCACACTTTTACTTTACCAATGCACTCATCCTGGTACTTAGTAGTTTTGGATCCTAGACATATTTACATTTTTTGTGTCCTAAGTTGGATGAGTCAGCTCACGTCGGAATCTCTTTGCTGCTAGTACTGCGGTCCGGGACACAGTCAATGTTCCGGACGACGCTGACGGCTCTCTTCACTCTTTTCGGTCTATGCCCAGGGGAACAACCACTAGATGTCTCTCAGCATGAACCTGCCCGCCTGCAATTCGAGCTAAGACACCAACATGCCGTCTCACCCGATGCTCGCATCGTGTTTGCAGACATGCCCCAAATTCCGACGAGCATGCTCGGGAAAGGACATGAAACGCCATACACAGTAGCGACGCAACGTCTCTCCACATTTCGCCCACCCTCCTTTGGCGCACACGAAGCGGCCCGCATACGTTCGCTCCGACATGCCCAGAGCACCCATCTCCCCTGGCACCCGGACGACATCGTCGGGCCCGACGTTGAGGACCGCGAAACGCTCCTCTCGCTGGCCAAGATGTCCAATAACGCGTACGTCGAGCCGGACGACGCTGCGTGGTACGAGCTGGGGGACACCTGGAACAACGTGCGTCGTCGTTGTTGGGGCTGACATTGACGCCCATGCACACTCGGACAGCGCTTTCCGTTTGGATGGGAGCCAGACGCAGACGCGATCCGCGGCTACGTCTTTGCGACGCCCGACAACGGGACGATCGTGCTATCCCTCAAGGGCACTTCGACGGCGGTCTGGGGCGGCGGCGGCCCGACGGGAAAAAAAGACAGGCTCAACGACAACTTGCTGTTCAGCTGCTGTTGCGCCAGGATCGATTGGACGTGGACGACGGTGTGTGGGTGTTATCGGGGTGGGTGGCAGTGTGACCAGACTTGCCTGGGGCAAGCGTTGGCGGAGGAGGGTCTGTTTTATCCTATCGGTACCGTGAGTGTGTCTTGTTGGCTTGGGACGGACGGCTGAATCGCGCGTTTTTTTAAGAACTTATATTCTAATTTAACATACATGTACCCTACGTCCAACATATGGATCACGGGCCATTCGCTAGGTTGGTGGGGCTCGTCGTCTGGTGGACATACTGATCTGAGTGTGTATAGGTGGTGCGCTTGCGTCGTTGCTGGGAGTGACGTTTGGCGCGCCGGCGGTGGCGTTTGAGTCGCCTGGTGAGAAGCTTGCAGCGACGAGGTTACATCTGCCTCTGCCTGTAAGGGGACGGGTTGGTCGACGTGCGAGGATGTTTCTGATCAACGTGTTCTTTTGCAGCCATCGACGCATCACGTCACACATATCTATCACACGGCAGATCCGATTGCGATGGGGACGTGCAATGGGATTCTTTCCTCTTGTGCGCTGGGAGGGTATGCAATGGAGACCAAGTGAGCGTTGTTGTCGTTCATTGTTGGTCACACGACCCACGAGCAACAGGTGTCATCTCGGTAAATCGATCGTGTATGACACGGTGTCGAATCTGAGTTGGGCGGTGGACATTCGTAAACACGGCATTGTCAGCGTGATTAACGATGTCCTGAGTCAGCCATGGCAGCCGAGTGCGGATAATGGGCGAGAGGTGCCGGTGGCGGAGTCGGAAGTGGATTGTGTGGTGGGTGTTTTACCTGTTGTTGTGCGATCGGACGCTATTGCTGAGTCGCGACCAGGAATGTTTTAGTTGGGAATTTGGGGAATTTCCGCCGGGAATGATGAGTTCTAGCGCGTAGCTTAGAGTAGTCAAACTAAAGCTTGTTGGAGAGACGCCACGATGATCGTGCCCATCGCTGTCAGACCACGCAACGCGTTCTCGTCCAAGCTTGTGCCGTCGATTGCAAAACTGGGACACGACGAGCTTTTCTTGATTGAATTGCAAGGCATGCTTGACGTCCAGGCACCTGAATCGACGGCCAAGGACGGACAGCTGATCGGGACGCTCAACGTTGGTGACATGGTCCGTACGCGTCGCTCGCTTAATGACGTTGCTCGCTAATAGGTTGTCGCAAGGGAAAGCCAACGTTCAAGATCGGACATCATTTGCTCGAGGGCAAGGTGGCCACGCTTCCAAAGCCCCTGGGGGTGCTGCACAAGCACGTCGTCCGGAGCGACGGACCATCTTCCGAGCACGCCCCAGCTGACAGGCAAGTCGATCGAGACCGAGGCCAGGGCGAGGGCGAGGCGCAAGAGAAGCAGGTCGAGTGGGACGTGATAGCCGTGGTGAAGAAAAAGATTGTGTTCTCGAAGCGACCCATGCCCATCGCCAAACCGGCGAGCACAGCTTCTCGCAGGCCATGAATTGATGTGAGGCTGCGTGTTGCAGGGAACACGCGGCTGTGTGGTTCCGAGCCACCCCCTCGACCCAGCGTTGGCTTGCTAGGGTATTCATACGTCCTCTTCTTCGTGGTACTAGACGTAGATTTTGGCAAATGGGATGCACCAGCAGCGTCGTATCTTACAGGCGATTAAAGGTCCGCGTTCGAGGAGTCGCTTCGTGTCACAGAGAGTGTTGCAACGTTTTCTCAACGTTGCACTTTCATCACTTTCTTGCTTGCCATGATGCGATAGCTGGGCAACCCGAAACGAATTAAAACCTGTCTTGTTCTGTGCTGATTCGGATCCACTCAGGCTTCCTCCCCCTCATCCTCCTCACTCTTGTCATCATGTTTTGCGTTCTCAAAGAGACGAGCGTGCCGCTCTACGCAACTCGGCTGGAACTGTACGGCGAAGTCAAGGACATCCCACCCGTAAGCGACGTTAATCATCCATCAGCGCTCTGACGAGACCCACGTTCCCAGTCATCGATCATCCGTCTCTTGGGCACCAACAGGGCCCCTCCAGATGACCAGCTGGACCACGTTCGCAGCCTGCTCGCCGAGCCCAAGGCAGAGCTCGAGGCTGTCGAGGAGAACATCTCCCGTCTCCAAGCCCGTCTTGATGAGATCCAGCGCCGGAAGCGCGAGCTGACCTCGTACGTCGAGGACCTCGGGGCGCTCCTTTCCCCGATCAAACGGATGCCCCCAGAGATCATGGCGCGCGTGTTCGACTTTTGCGGGGACGTCCACGTTCGCGGGCCCCACTGCGAACCCAGCCGGCGTGCACCGCTTCTCCTGGGAAGCGTGTGTCGCAGCTGGCGTGCCCTGTCCCTCGCCATGCCCAGACTCTGGACGGCGCTCTACCTCGATCTCCCCACCACGGGCACGTTCGACAAGCAAGAAGAGATCATCCAAGCCTGGGTCGATCGCTCTCGCCCGATCCCCATCTCCCTGTGGCTGTGGAACGACTTTCTGACCGACGACGTCCCAGCCACGTTTCTCCGCCGGCTCAGCACACTCATTGCGGACAATGCCGATCGTTGGCGTGCCATCTTTGTCCATTTCCCCGCGGCTACGCGGGAGTGGGACTGTTTCAATGCCCTCGTGCACTGCGAGCTGCCAGCGCTCGAGGAGCTCGAGATCTCGCCACAGTGCACGCCCTGGGCCCCGTTCCGTCCCGAGTCTCTGCCGCGGTTGAGGGAGCTGCAGATTCCCGCGGGGGCGATGCCGGATAGCCACAAGACGTTGCCGTGGACGCAATTGACGCAGCTGACCCTCCGGGGCGGCTACCGCCCGGCCGACATCCAAGTCCTCCTCGACATCCTCATCTGCGCGCCACACCTGACGCACCTCCACGTCGAGATCACGCAGTACAAGTGCGATACCAAGTGGGACGACCTGCGCGAGCGCATCGCGATGCCGTGCCTCGCGACGCTGGTCATGGTCACGATCGGCAGCCACGACGAGTGCATCGCGCATTTCATGGACGCGCTCACGATGCCGGTCCTGCGCGACTTTCAGCTGCTCACGCGCGTGTGGGACACGAGCAACATGACGACGAGCTGGTGCCACGAGAGCTTCGTGGGCCTGCTCGCGCGCTCCAAGTGCTCGCTCAACCACTTTACGCTCACCGCGGTCGACATCGCGAGCGGGGAGCTGCGGGACGTGTTGGAGCGCTGTCCGTCGCTGGTGTTGCTCAAGCTGAACGGGATGGACGTGCCGGGGCTGATGGCGCCGTTGCTCAAGGACATGATTAACGGCACGTCGGACCAGGATCGGAACATGCCCCTCGCGCCGTGGCTCAAGGCTATCTCGTTGAGCTGCGAGTCGACGGACGCGCTCGATCATCGGATCGATGATATCGGGCTGACGTTTGAGCAGGCGTTTGCGCGGCTGGTCGCGTCTCGGACGACGAGGCGGGACCCGAACAGCAAGGTTCTCAAGTTGAAGTGGATTCACTGGACGATCTGGTGGGGATGGTGTCGGTACCAGCCTCCCGTTCAGGCACGCCCTCATCCGGAGCTGGAAAGACGTCTGTCGAGGTTGTGCGCAGACGAAGTCGACGTGGGGGTGTCCGCCGCGACATACAACAAGTACAAGCGGGTTTCCTAGAGTGGTAGAGGGAGTCGCTCGCTGGCTGGTCCAGTTGCACATCTTTGTCACAGCTATCTTTCGGGAATGTAACGATACATATCCTTACACATGAAACTAATGCATAGTACATCGTAACGTACAGGCAGCGTGCGCCTTGAAGGATGCAAGAAGAAAAAAAGGCAATGCGAAAAAGGTAATGCGAATGACAAGACCAAGGCCACTGATAAGGAAAATGAATAGGTTGCGCAGTAGGGTATCTCGGCATGGGTGTGTGCCTAAATGGATACTCTGCGACACGCGCGTGATATCGACGCCACTGCACGAATCATCGTTTCTGATGCAAAGCAGGACGAATGACAACCTTCTTTCACGTTTGCCAGAACCGTGTGTTGATACGAGAAATTGAAACGGAGACTTGAATGCGATAAGTTAGTTAAAACCGTCAAAGTGTCCCTTGAGGATCCTCTCTCCCATGGGCGAAGGCGCACGACGAGGACGCTCGATAACGGTGGCAGAGCGTCTGGGCTTGCGGTTGAGTTGGGGATGCATAGTGGTAGTGGTGCTGATGGGAGTAGACACGGCGGTGTTGGGAGGAGGCTGAGGGTTGGGGGGCTGGGGTATATCGGTCACAGGCTGCAAGGGGTATAAGGTTGATGGGCGCAATGACAGGCTGAAAACGCACCTTGCGACCTGATAGGGAGAGACGTCTCAGAATATTGACGCCTCGGTCGTGGTGAGGCTCCAACACGGGGGGCTGCACTTGGAATCTGCCGGTAGTGCTAGCACGACGGACGTGTTGGGTAGAAGGGTTGCGTTCTTCGGCCGGTTCATCTACTTGTCGTCAGAAAAGGGAATCGGACGAAATGAGAGGTGTCTACATACCTTCGACGAGGGGGGGAGGGACAAACCCGCGGAAAGGAAAGGTTGCGGGTGATTTCGTGGGTGAGGGTTGGGAGAGAAAATACAGGATAGGGGAAGTAGAAGGCACCGGGAAGCGGGTATTAGTGAAATTGTTTGGAGTGACGAGAGGCGGTGATGAAGCGGGTGAGGTAGAGTCGGAAGAGAACGAGGCAGAACGATGACGGATGTGTTGGGTAGAGATTGGAATCGGTTTGGAGTGGTGTACAGCGTCGTGAACGTTCGAGTCGTTGTTCATCGTGTGTGAGGGAGTAGGAGAGAGAGAAAGAGAGAAATGGTAAATATTTCAAGAATTCAAAGTTCTGTCTTTATAAGTAAAAAACCCCGACAAGGCAATTCCCGGTTTGTCATTTACTAGCACGTGTCCAATCGAATTTCATCATCGTTTTCATTCCGCGGCGCCGCTCAAAAACCTGGCACAGGACATATTTTTTCCCCGGATTTTCGGTGTCAGTGGCTGTGTAGAAAGGGACCCCATGATAAGTACTATCGCACAACTCGAACCACCTCGTTACAACTTGCAGAGAATAAAACACGGCGTAGAGACATTACCTCTAATGGATGTTCCATCAGACCGTCCACGTTCCGACAAGGTTATCTGGGCAATTCCAAGATCCGCGACTCTTGCTAATTACAATATCAAGGCACCTCTTCTGGATTACTGATACATGTAGGAGCTTTCTCACCTTATCGACTCGTCATGATTCCCGCTATGCCACGCCTAAATTGGTGGCGTTCTACAGAGTGTCTTGTGATCACAGTCGACTACCGAAACACCGCTCGCAACCGTTCGAAATTCAAATTCCTCAAGTATGATCGTGATCTTGGTCACGTTCTTAGGAGTCGGCCCCACACTCTCCATGGAGCCCCGCGTCATCCCTGTAAACGTGCGCTGGAGAATCAGTCGCCATACAGGCGAAGGGGGTCCGGTACGTAGGAGCCCCGCGTCATGAGCTGCAAACGTGCGTCAAGGAGAGCTGGTAAACCAGGACAGCGTTGCTATACAGGCGAGGCCAAAGCACAGATCCCTTGATCTCCACCGTCGCTGCATCACCGTGATCCACCGTCGTGATGTCTAGGATCTCGATACCCCCTCGTCATACACACGATCATCGCATTCAGCTGTCTAGGTGACACGCACACCGATTCTCAAGCCTTTATCTTATCTTTTCTTTTCGTCACACACCTTCGCGGTGTGTAGTACTTTGACCCCTCGTTACGCGTACGCGAGTGCGGCGATCAGCAGTATTGTACTTCCCCGCACCGTGGTAAGCATCAGATCTGCTCACATGTCGTCGCACCCATGCCTTCGGGTATCACTTCAAAAAAAGAACGCTTCCCGTGGGAGCTGTTCGGATGCTCTCAAGTACCCATCGACCGCATCACCACCTCACCTAGCTACGTTTGCATCCCTAACGCAACCAGATCTTGGCACTGATTCAAATCTTCCAGTGCGGCATTCCGATCCAAGCATCGGAACCAGTCGATAAGAAATACTACATCCCTCGATGTATGGTTGTAGGATTCCCTTGTGGGTGAAATACAACGCATCGTGTTTCCCCCCTAACCACCACCTTGGCGTTTTCGCGCAGCGCATAGCCCAGTCGTTCCGAGTTGGCTGGCGTGGAAAGCTGCTCGGGTGTTACGCTAGTGAAAGTGCAAGTGTTCCGGCGCACCACCGCCTGGTCTCCTAACGCGTATTGCTCAAGGGCCAAACACCTCGTCCAATATTAGATCGCCGACATCCACGCCTAGTCATGTGCACCATGGGTTTAATGAAATACCCTGGCATGCATACAACCCAGTCTCTTCTGCGAGGGAGAAAGTGGGTTGCATGTATTCTTTGACGGGGAGACCCAAGACGTCATGCACTTGGCAGGACCGGTGGCACTGCTTGGAGGTTGCAGTCTCTCCGTGTGCGGTGGAAATCTCATGCTCAAAATTTGACCCAGTGATAGTAGCGAGCGAGGGTGAGAGGTACGCACCTTGCTAGGAAAACAACAACAACTCGGAGCAGACCCTCAGCGTCTGCAACCGCTCTCTATCGACAGCTTCACGCTAGCAGCGCGGTATCGCCATCTTTCGCTTTCGCCAAGGTATGTAGCCCCCGTGTCTCAGCCCCGACAAGCTGGGGGAGGTTTGGGTTCCAAGGTGAGGCCCTCCTCCTTTTTTTTGATCGTACCGTGGGTAGCATCGGGCAGGTCGATCTTTAAGCTGGAGTACCGAGGGTTGGGTGCCATCAACTCTATAACCCGGACCTTGTACTACTTCCCCGCGCCGTGGTAAACACGAGATCTATTCACATGTCGTCGTGCTACCCATGCCTCGCCTTCGAATTCAGGTACCACCTCCAAAAAACCACAATAAGTCCCATGGGAGCTGGGACTCGGGAGGACCGTCTACCTGGCTACGTTTGCATCCCCAACGCAACCAGATATCTTGGCGCTGATCCGGACTGTCCAACGCGGTGTTCCTAGCCAAGACGGAACAAGTCGCTCGACAAATCACCATGACGCCGACGTGATGTTCGAGAAGTACTAGTACGGGTCACATCGCAGAGGTTACTACCACCCGCCTCCATGGTTGTTATGCTTCAAGTTTGGGGCGATGCGCTCATCTACTCACATGCAAGGCATCACATGTCGTTCATCAAGTGGCTCAAACTGACCTGTTCTATACGAAAGCGATAACAACGCTTGCACATATAGATTGACAATCCTGAAATGGGTCATACATTGGGGACGGGCCGACTCACGATCTTCCGACTACTACGCCAGAGTGTACCCCTGCGTGGAGAAAACAGATGTGGCCGGAACTGGTGACGTACGGTCGGCATGTATTTAAGACGTTTTGGAATCGGAGCGAGTTTCATTGAATGATGGGCTTGGCCCCCCGAATTTGAGTCCTTCAACTTCGTCCGACGGTCATGCCGACCCAAGTTTTGCTTTCTGACAGCATGCTACAGGCTGCTGGTGACTTCACGGGACTACTATCGACCTAGGCTGTTACTTGATGAACCGCCTTTTCAACGCGTGCACGACATGGGAGAAAGCGTCTGATGTCTAATGCGCATTTATCCACGTCGCATATCCACGGGGAGACGGCATGAATCCTCCACCTTCCGATAGTACGCGCAAGCATGCGAGCCAGTTTCGCTATGGCTTGGCTTTGTTCGCTGTGTGTCATCGTCGAGAGGGACTTGCAGGCTGGACCAAGCACCTCACGCCTGGTGAAGAACATCTGTGTTGGTATGGTAAAACAGGATGGGGATCAATACGAAATGGAATGGCGGGCACGGAGGGAGTCATGGTTTCAACGTCTACCTCCTGGAATACCACCAGCTTTCCACCTCACCAGCTACAAACTCGTGAGCACAAGTAGAAAACCCTGATAGTATCTCACTGTTCGGACTTCCGTGCAAGTAAAACGTCATGTAACGTTGCGTTGCTTCACGTGTTCGAAATCCACCAGCTTGCCTGTGAATTGACCGGGCTTGTCTTTGTCTTCGAAACATTGTACGTTCTCGACGCTAACATCGCCATGCACCCAGCCGGCTATATGCATGTGATACAGGCCTCCTCATCACAATGAGTCGAGCGTTGACGCGGGTGCGACAGAAACCGCTTACCTTGTGTCGAGTTGGCTAAACGCTGCATACAGTTACCCAGATCAGCCAGGTCCTTGAGGGCAACACCGACATCGTCGAAAACGACGCGGGTAGGTACCCTGGGTGCGTCCTGATCCTTCATCGGGAAAGGCGCACGTTGGGGGTGGTAGATAGCCGGGATCCGGTACACGGAAGTTCGCGTTGCGCAACTAAGGTGAGGCTCATCATGATTCATGACGGGCGAAAAACTCAGTGAGTCGCTGCGAACCTTGGCTGATCTTGAAGAAAATTACAGTTCTTTCGCCTCTGCGGTGAGGAGGTTTTCGGCCTCTTGGGTTCGTTGAAACAAAGGATCGTGTGAACAACTGCCACCCAAATCCGCCTTCATGATTGTTACGTTTAAACATGAGGCTAGGTCATCCTTAGCTGGCTAGCGGAAAATTGAAGGATACTCCGAGCTGCGTGAAACGGGAACAAGGGTCTCTGGTAAACGATGTCCTACCTTCATGCGTACACAGTCAATCTGTACCCTACATTATTCAGTCACCACGGCCTGCTCTCCGCATGACGCAACATCTTCTCGATCAGTTCGTCCCTCCCCTGTCTGGCCAACGCCGAATTCCCCCAGATCCGCTGCATCTTGGGCATCGCTTCGCGCACCTGTGTGACCATCGTCATGAGCACGTGCTTCGGTGCGTTGCATTGCACCAAGGGTTCGAGGGTGCAGTGCAAATACCCTGCCATCCGTACTACGTTCAGTGGCACGTCAAAGAAAAAGAGGTGCGGTCAACACGACGCACAACAATGCTTTTCGTCGTCTTGTGGGACCGAGAGCGCGGCTAGCGTGTATGACTTGACGGCGAGACCCCAAAATATCATGCGCTCGGCGGCGTTGTCGGCGGAGCGTGCCATCTGCGCAAAACAATATCCAGTCGTACTGTACGAAACGTCGTTACGCTGTCGATCTCCGAGAAAGAAGACACGTACGCATGCGCTTGCACAGCTGGGTAGATGAAAAAGGAGGACAGGAATCCCGGATCGACAGGCTCATTACTGGGCGGCTGACCACTTCGTTTCCACTTTTCAATCTCTTCTATGAGTTCGCGCGATTCATCGAGAAGGGTATCGAGGCACGCCTGCTTGTCAACATCGGCCGCTGTCGTGTGCGCCTGATCACAACATGAGCCACGTTCGCCTGATGAGGTGTTGCGCAGCGACTTACCCCCATCAGAGCCTCTAGATACATGCCCTTGACACCTCTGACAAACGTGTCCTCGAAAATCGCGCCTCTGTCCTCCTTAGGCACGTCTCGCCACACTTGGCGGCCCCAGTGAAGGAGTTGAAGCATTTCCTTGAACCGCTGGACAGCAACATGAGGTACCCGTTTGAGTTCTGAATCGAAGAAGGCCTTCATGATACAACCGCTGGCGATCAAACGTCGACATGAAGTGAGGCCATTTGAAAAGGGTCAACGCACCGAACGGTGACAGCGAGCGCTGGACGAAGCTCATCCCATCCCCCTTTTTTCAGGCGTTCTAGTGCGTTTTTCTTAATGCTCTCCAAGCCATCGTAAACCCATGCTTTTCGTTTCCCAGCCTCAAACGTGACTGAGTAGCATTACTGAAGATGAATGCACACAGAAAAAGTAGCAAGTTACCTTGGTCGTCGTACCTGTCGATCCAGTCGTTGCAGTCTATACGGAAGACGCGCGGATCACGAATGATTCCATTCGAGATGCATGTAAGACCCTGTGGGATCGTACGGTTCAGCATGTACGTGCACGGAATAGATGCGCACATTGGTGTGTCCGACTACAGCATACCCGTCCGGCGCTCCCTCGACGAGAATTTTTTTCAAAGATTTCATATACCCGACACCTTGCGTGAATTCCTATCGCGCCGACATGAAGCACCGATAGTGCGATCAGACATGCCCACTGACCTTGTCTGCGAAATGTATCACGTGTGCCTACGCAAGGGACCATCAGTCTTTGCAACGCAAGAAAAGATCAAGCATGCGCGCTCACGCTGGTCGTGATCCTGACAGGACCAACGGTCTGCAGCTCCAGCATCATCTCCGCGGCCGCCTCCCAAGGCTGCCTCTTGCCCCTCTTTAAGGCGAGCAACGCAGATGGCATCGACAAGACCGTGTCACGACGCTCCTTGGCTTTTTGGAGCGATGCCGTGTATTGATCTTTCTGCTGGCGCTCCGCGGGGGTGAGGTTCGTCTTGGGGAGTGCATCGATGGCCGTGCTCCACGCCACGACGGCGCTCTTGAGTTCCATGGTTGCCTATATGCGCGCGCGTGCGTGGAGAGGTTAGGTCAGGGATGACGGGGGGACGTACATCGTGTGCGGCGGCGCGACGCGACCATCCCTTTGCATACGTCGGATCCAACGTCGTCGCCTGACAATCAGACCCGCACCGATCAGTTCCGTTTCGGAACCGAAGCGTTGTCGTCGACCCCCCGCTGCTCACCTGCTGTGCATCCCTCAACGCGTCCAGACCCCTAGGATGGCGTCAGCCCTGGCATGTGCCTCCAAAACGAACCGTGCGACGACAACCGTGGACGACGGACAACAAACGACGAACGCACCTGCCCATGGCCAAACCGCAGGCAGATCGGTTCGCGTACAAGATGGCGTTTTTGTCATCGATCGCGATGGCTTCGGTGTACTTTTCGTGGGCGCGTTCAAAGTCCTTTTTAGCAAAGAAGGCGTTGCCTTGTTCTTTGAGCTGTGCCATCATCGTCGGTCAACTAGTCGTCGGTGGTCTTCGGGAGGGTGGCACATGGAAAAGGGCGGTTGTTGGTCTAGGCTTGGCCTCGCTAAGCTTCAAAGTTGCCGTAAGGGTGGGGTTTCGAAACCACAGGAACTTCAATAACACTTTCCAATTACAGTCAACTCTGTCATAAGCCATACAGGGTATAACCCATACTCTGTGATAAGCCATACCTTTTCCAATATCCCGTGTTGGTATGCACACCATCCTGGTCCATAACCCATATCTCTGCCATGAACCATACACTTTTCGAGTGCATAACCCATATGTTTGCACAGCATTATACCATATGAGGAAGTTGCATTATTTATTTACTTATTTTTTCTGTGCCAGATGCGGCAGTACCGATCCAATTTGATGTTGATGTGCTAATAAAATGCTTGAATAAAGGTTTATTCAAGCATTGCATCGCCCACCATGCTTCTCGACCCCTTCTGGAAGCCATGTACTGGTGCAGGAAAGGATGACTGGAGGTATAAATGAAACATGAATTTTGTGGGCTGTTTCAGATGCTACATACTCTATTTTCGACACGAACCATGATACTATCATATTTGATGACAAATATACCATCTCACTCGAAACCCATACTCTGATAACTCATACCCCAAGGCCTATCCCGAGGGGTATGGGTTATGACAGAGTTGACTGTACCTCGACACACTAGATCCATGTACCCTAGTAGATTACGCCTCACTCTCCGCAACACGCAACGTCTCCTGGATCTTCTCGTCCCTCCCCTGCTTCGCCAACGCCGAATTCCCCCAGATCCGTTGCATCTTGGGCATCGCTTCTCGAATCCGCTTGGCCATACCCGTGACCAGGGACTTGGGCGCACCGCTCTGCAACATGGGGTCGATAGCGCAGTTCAAATACCCTGACGACGTGCGCGTGCGCGACAGTTCAGTTCAGCCATGTCAAAAAAAAAAGGGTGCACGGATCGGCGACGTACAACAATGCTTTTCGTCGTCTGGGGGAAGCGCGAGGGCGGCCAGCATGTAGGATTTGATGGCGAGACCCCACGACGTCATGCGCTCGTTGACGTTGTCGGCGGAGCGTGCCATCTGCACGAAACAGTAGCCAGCCATGCTACGCGAAACGTCATTGCGCTGTCGGCTGCCAAGGAAGGGACGTACGCGTGTGCTTGCGAAGCTGGGTAGACGTAAAAGGAGGACACGAACCCCGGGTCGACGGGTTCGGCACTCGCTGGTCGACCGCTCTGATTCCACTTGTCAATCTCCTCGAAGAGTGCTGAGGACTCTTCGAGGAGGGTAGCGAGCAACGCTGGCTTGTCGACGTTGGCTGCACTTGCGTGAGCCTGGTGACGACGTGAGCCGTGTTCACCCGGCAAGGGTGGGGTGTTGCAGAAAACGTAAACATACCCCCATCAGAGCATCTAGATACATGGACTTGACGCCTCTGACAAACGTGTCCTGGAATACGGCGCCTCTGTCGTCCTTGTCCACGTCTCGCCACACTTGGCGACCCCAATGAAGGAGCTCGAGCGTTTCCTTGAACCGCTGGACGGCAACATGAGGTGCTTGTTTGAGTTCAGATTCGACTAGGGCCTTCATGAGCCATGCACTGACGATCGAAAGCGTCGAGATGGAGTAAGACCCTCTACAAAGCGAACGCACCGAACGATGACAGAGAGTGCTGGACGAAGCTCATTCCACCCTTCTTTTTTCAGGCGTTCCAGTGCCTTTTTCTTGATACTCTCCAAGCCATCCGAAACCCACGCCCTTCATTTCTCAGCCTCAAAGGTGACTATAGAGTATCACGGACGATGCATGGAAAAGTAGAAAGAGATACACACCTTGATCGTTGTACTTCTCGATCCAGTCGGCGCTGTCCATGCGGAACACGCGCTGGTCACGCATGATCCCATTCGTGATACACGTGAGGCCCTGTCGCGTCGTACTAATCTCAGTGTCTCTCCCGAATGACTCGTACTACCCAAAAGAGACGCACCTCGGTGTGTCCGACGATACCATACCCTTTTGGGGCCCCTTTGATGGGCATCTTTCTCAGGGAATTGATGTGCCCAACGCCTTCCGTAAACTCCTATCGCACGCACGCACCCACGTTGAGCACGACACCCCAATCCGACGAACCCCACCAACCTGATTCGCGAAATGTATCACATACGCCTACACGATGAGTCAGCCTTGCACGACGCACGTACACAAAGCGCCGAGGCACGCGCTCACGCTGCTCGCCATCCCGGCATACCCAGCGGCCTCCAACTCGGGGAGCATCTCCTCGGCTACCTGCCAGGACTTCTTCTCCGTGTCCTTGACCACGATCACAGGCGATGGCCGCGTCGAGACCGCGTCGAGACGGTCCTGGGCTCGTTGGAGCGACGACGCGTATTGTTCTTGTTGTTGGCGTTCCGCGGGGGTGAGGTTCGTCTTGGGGAGGACGTCCAGGGCCTTTTTCCACGTCTCGACGGCGCTCGTGAATTCCATGGCTGCCTGTAGGATGCGTGGATGGGAACGGGCGGAGAAAAAACGGGAGGAGGGAACGTACGTCGTGTGCGGCGGCGCGACAGGACCATCCCTTTGCGTACGCCGGATCCAATTCGGTCGACTGACGAATCACGTCTATAACGACGAGCGCACTTGTGAACCGGACGCGTCTGCTGCTCACCTGATGTGCATCCCTCAACGCGTCCAAACACCTAGCGCGTCACGTCAGTCTGGCTTTGTCGCAAACGCGCCAAAGGACACGCACTTGCCCATGGCCAAACTGCAGGCAGATCGATTTGCGTACAAGACGGCGTTTTTGTCATCGATCGCGATGGCTTCGGTGTACTTTTCATGGGCGCGCTCAAAGTCCTTTTTGACAAAGAGGGCGTTGCCCTGTTCTTTGAGCTGTGCCGCGGTTGATGGTACCATCGTCGGTGCTTTTCTGGGAGAGCGCTCGGGAGGGAGTAGAGTGGAAAAAGACGACCGGATACTTATAAATGGCTAGCTCAGGGTTGCCTCATGTACGTTTACTCGTCAGGGTGGTGTTTTATGTAGTCAATTGGGCACCCATTGAGATAATCGGTCCTGTAGTGTAGTGATGCGTGCAAGGCGAGAGATAGATTATACCTAAAGCTAGCGTTAAGAATACGTCGGGCGCGCGGAACTACGGAAATGAATGGTAGAGTAATGAACGTGGGAGACTGATGGAACGTCCTTGGATGGGTGCATCGAAATAAAGATAGAAAATGGGGGGTCAAGGTGGAGCACGAGGGCGTTGTTGCCATGATGATGGTGATACATTGGGGATACGATAATTAATAATGCAGTGGAAAGAAAGAAGGGGAATAAACCCGCAAAAGTGGATGGATGCGCGATCAGTCTAAAAAGGCGATTTCACTCAATCTGCGACTTTCGACGTCCTTGATGTCCCCTGCTGCTCTGAGAATGCTTCCTATACTGTGCATGGTCGGGTCAATCGCCGACCGAGGTGCCTGAGCGATTGACGAAGCGGAAAGATCTGCGGAGGAGACGGTGCTCTTGAGACTGCCCGCCACAGAACGACGCAAATTGGTGAGAGAATGTGTCCGCAGCTTGGAAAACGAGGACCTGGCAACTCTGCGTGAGCGATCACTTGCACGACTCGACGGCACAACGTTTTCTTTTTCAGGGACAGAAGGGTGGCTCGATTGGGAATGAGACTCGAGGGTTGAGCCTGGACATTGCGATGAGAAAGTGCACGAGACAGCAGAACTGTCGACGAGCGTGGGGGAATAGGGTGGGGAATCGAGTTTACTGGAGATAACGAGTGACGGGTGGGTCGTGAATGGTCCGTGCTCCGAGGGTTCCTCGTGCAACACTTCGAGGAATGGAGCAGCAGACAGTGGAAGGCCGGAGCTACAGCATGAAGGTCTGCTGGTGGGAGGGTGATCTGTGGTGCCGTCGCCGGATCGGCGCAAAGCATCAGCGTCGGATGATGAAGGTAGACGCTTTGACACTGAATCGCTGCTCTCCGAGGTGCGATTGGTGGCCAACCAGCTTGCCTTGAGCCGTTCGGCTTCGGTAGATCCGTCGACGATGAGGACGGGTGATGGTACCGAGGCCAGACGCTCGTCTGCCTCCCGTTCTTGTTCGCTCAGATCCTTGCTTGGGGGAAGGAGACCGCGTTCGCGGAGAGCAGCCTCACGATGCTTTCTGGAGAGAAAGTCGGTGGGAGGAGGGGGTGGACGGGGTCCTTCGGAAGGGGGACCCAAGTCACCGGGTAATGTCCGCCTCGAGGGCCGAGATCGCAAGCGAGCATCGGATCTTGAGGGGAAGGAGATGTTGAACTTTGAGGGTATACAACACATCAAGGACAATGTTGACTTGGGGCTGGGTTGAAGAGGATCGGTGGGACGTGAGACGCTGGATTACAGGATGAGAAGGGGAGGGGATAAATATAATCGCCGTTGGCGATGGGACATGGACGTACCTAGCGACGACGACGGGCTTTGAAGGCTTGTCCGAGGAGCGAGGTTTCTGTTCCAGGGAAGAGCGGTCGCTGTCATCGTCAGTCGGTGGTGGGGGACGACGACGACGGAAGCGACGAAAGGGGTGAAATGGCATCATACTAGTAGTAGCGGTCGAATGGGGCGGGAGGGAACAGCTTGGGAATGCTAGCGAGCTAGTTATAAACCATGTTACAAATGCGCCAATAGACTGGGGGCGAATCCCATGAGGTGACCTATGTAATGAACGAGCTAACTTGGTAGCATCCGTTTCGGAATCGCATGGTCACCCGCTCGATAATACACCGGCCCTCACAGCTTCTCTCTTGCGACACAATTCGATCGACGCTCGCATGACATGGCGGCTCATCTCACAGAATTCGACATCCTAAAAGCATCCCACAAGTAATTCCATCCTAAATACTCAGCCAACCAACCAACCAACCCCCCCCTCTAGGTTCCTTCGCGACGACACAGAGACGGACACGACGTCTTGGAACGATCAGCTCGCCAAAAAATACTACGACAGTCTTTACCGCGAGTTCGCGATCTGCGATCTCAAACACTACAAGTCGGGCAATGTCCGTCGTTCGTTCGTTGACATCACACGAAACTCGTCTGACCCACGATATCCCCAGTTTGCCCTTCGTTGGCGCACAGAGTCAGAGGTCCTCGGCGGAATTGGAGAAACTTCCTGTGCAAATGCCCGCTGTGATCACCATCGTCCCTCTTCTCCCTCCGATCTCTCCACTCTCGAACTACCTTTCGCTTACGAAGAGCACGGACAGCAAAAGGAAGCCCTCGTCAAAGTCGTCCTGTGCCCCAAATGCGTCCGCAAGCTCATGTGGAAACGCAGACATGACAAGGAGAAAAAGTCACATACGCCCGGGCCTGTTCATGAGACCCGTCGTCGACGACGTTCGCGATCGCGCTCCCCTCCACGACGCTCGTAGCACTTGTTGTAATCTTATTAGAATTCAAAGTCCGTTCACCTCCCAACAGTGAGGTCACCCGACGTCCTCGGGTCATAAATCACATATGTCGGCCACCGCACCAGCCGTGCAAACCGTCGAGCGCCAGGACATTCACAAGTCTTGTCGCACCATAGAAACCCTCTTGACCGTCTTGAACGACTATTGCGATGCCGCGACTACTTTTGCATCCATCCAGAAAAGGCTGTCGAAAGCACTCAGGGATACAGCAGCTCTAAAAACAAACCCCAAATTCGCAGGTGGGTTCATTCTCGCCGTCGCACGAGATCTGAACGCTCGTGTTATCAGCCAGCGCTTTCAGTGCGAGTTTTACCGTACTCGAAGTGTTGGCCGACGTCGACGCCAAGTTTGCAAAGCTCGCCGACAAGGAGTCCCACACCATCAGCGCAGAGGTCAAGAAATGGCTCAAGAAACTCGCGGTCAGTCCTCCTCCACCATGTCAGAAACCCGACCCATTTCCCTCCAGAAGGAGGAAAAGTCACACGATGAGCGCATGAATGACTCCAACGCTCGCATCAAACAAGCTGGCATGTCACTCTCCTGTCCCATTAAACGCCACCCGTTCCTGACCGTTGTGTCAAGGTCAAGCCTATGAGAAAAAGTCCAAGAAAGGAGCCAAGGACGCCAGCGAAGAGCATGCCCGCTACATCAATCTCCTCAGTGTCATTGGCCCTGAGATGTCTCAAGAGAAATAGTAAGTCTTCGCCACATACTCCGAGATCTCCCCCCGAGTGATTGGTCCCAGCAACCATGCTGTACATGTCACTCAACAAAACACGCTCGTAACCTTCAGCGTCGCCGCAAGCCTCGCTCGCATAGCAGACGCAGAGTGGACTCGTACTTGCGAGTCCATGCGCCGCATAGCTCCCACTATCGGATCGCTTGGAGAATGGCGGTCCCTTTGCGAAGGGGCCTGGACAGGATCTCTTCCTGATGACCTGCCGAATTTGTCTCCTGAAACCTTTCATTATCAGCCACCTGCCACGACTGCGGTTTCAGAGTGGGGACAAACAGGCCTTTCTACGCCTCTTCGTAGAGTGCTTCCTGTGCCTCCTGCCCACAGCCCCGGATCTGTCTCCCAAACACTGCTCGATCCACCTCGTTCGCCATTCAGTGCAGTTAATCAGAACCAAGGGTCGATCAATTCCATCGCCACCCTCTCTGCCTTTCCATTTCCGCCAACCCATTTCCCTGTACCCCTGGCCATGAACGATGCGGAATTGCAACTCCAGAAAGCCCAGCTTCAGAGCCTCCAGCCTGTACATTCTCGTGCTGGCAGTCCTAACCCCGCTCAACCAAACAGCGCCTTGGCCCCACCTGCCCCTATTCTGTCCGAATCTCCCAGACGGATGCCCACCGCAGACTTGCCAGAATCACTTGCTGTGGATACCTCCCGATCTTCACACTCTTCCCAAGTGTCTCAGGCTGTGTCATCCGTGGACAAGTCCCCCGAAGTGGCGCCCGGACCCGGATCGTCAACCTCCTCGCAAGAGCCTATGCCGATACTAAGAGGGGAAACCAAGAAACCAAGACGTCTCTCCTTGATCACACGTGTGCCTCCGCCCGCGGACAAACCGATCCGACCGATATCACCGTTGAAAAGGGCAGAGTACTCTACGACCGAGAAGGAATTTGGGCTTCACACAGATGGCAGCAAAAGTACCTTCAAAAGCCATAGCGTCGATGCTGCCAAGAAGTCTCTGGAACGTGCTGATTCCACTCACAGCGCAGGAGGCAATGTTGCAGCCTTACGCAACAAATACACCCGAACGGTTCGCTATCATCTTCCGTCCATTTATCTCGCCTATTTACATCTTCAAAGGTTGAAACCCCGTCACAGGGACCAAAGGACATTCCTCGATTACCCTTGAGCGTTTCTGAAATCGCTTCTCGCTATCAACCTGTCGACGAACCCCTGTCTCCAAAGCGGACTACGTCTCCTATCGTGGATCGTTTCCTACCAGATGTCCCTCCACGCACGTCTGCGCGCGATTTGGCTATCGACGAGAGCGAGATACAAAGACGTAGGCACCGCATTGAAGAACTCGAGCTCAAGGAGAAAGAGTACGAACTACGAGAACGCGAACGCGAACTCAACCAACGTACCCGCGACTTTGAGCGCGATCGACACCAATTTCTCCACGGCCGCTCCAACGAACAGGGCACCCCCACCGATGGCCCCAAAGGTCCGCGCAACAGTCCCTTTACGCACAAGCGCGGTTCACGGAGTGTCACGCACATCAACCTCGCTTCGACAACGACGACAACGACGACGGCGACGAGCAGCGGCTCGGGTGTCTCGCCGACGCTGACGCGTCCGTCGATCTTGCCCCCCAAGGACCACGCGTCGTTTTGCGGGTGCGACTCGTGTTCGGTGAGCAAGTACAAGGCGACGGACGTGGCCCCGTCGCCGCACGACCTCCGTCCGCCCGAGCCGCCGATCCTCCTCCGTCCCGAAAAGCCCAAGGGATGGATCCGTCGACTGAGCATGCCGTCCGTCAACATGGCGTTTTCGCTCGACACCAAGAAGAGCGCGAGCGCGGTCAGTTTGAAAGGGGGCTTGCCGATTCCGGGCGAGCACGGTCGACTCAGGAAGCGCAGTTATGAGCAGCAGGGCGTGGGCAATCGGACTGTTACGGGGATTGGCAGGTGATGCGCGATCGAAAATATTTGGACGGTTGACGTTCTATTGGGTGTTTTTTTTTTGATACCTCCCCGTTGCTTTCGTTCACTTTTTTTGTTTTTCTGCTTGATACCCACTTTTCTTCGTCTTATCTAGTTTACTCACGATCATCTTACGTCCTGGATGAAATGATATCGTACACACGTGGAATACTTACATGGGCGCTCCCAACAACGTGAGCGGTCGACGAGCTACTTATAATTACACCAAGAAATCAACAGGTACACAAGAAATGCAAGAACAAAGGTATTTCTGAACTCCAAATTGATCGCAGTACCCACTCCTGACCGTCCCCGTCTACTTCTTCTTTTTCTTGCCCCCCTTGGCAGCGCCGCCGCCGCCTCCCTTCTTCTTCTTTGCCGGCGCCATCCAAGCATCATCTGCCTCACCTTCCTCAGCCTGGGCGTCCGTCGGGTTCTCAGTCGTGGATGGTTCCCCGCCTCCAGCGCCTTCTTCTGGCGCGACCGCTGGCGGCTCGGGTACTGGCTCTGGCGCACCCTCGGGGACCACAGGCGCCGTAGACGCCGGTACCTCGATCCCCCACGCATCCTCGGTCGCGCTCGCAGGCGCCGGTTCCTCCGGCGCTAGTCCACCTCCCTCGATCGCCAACGGCGGCGCCTCCCCTTCTAGCGCACCACCCGCACCATCCGTCACGAGACCCAGCTCGATCTCGTTTTTGTCCGCCGACCCGGAAAAGAGTGCACCGGTACCCCACGAGTTCGACAGGCTGCCCCCAAACTTGGGGAGCGAGAGACCGCTCCCCGCACCAAACCCGAACGACGACACGGACTTGGTCGCGGCCGTGACAGTTTCGGTGGACTGCTTGATGGTCGAGGCGCCCCACGAGCCCCAGCTGTTACCAAAGCTGCCCCCGCCGAGGTCGTCGCCGCCGCCACCGCTCTCGCCTTCTGTAGCAAAGGCGCCCGTGGTGAACGATTCAAACGCGGACGTGGTCTTGGCAGCGGCTGTTTCGGTGAACTCGACGTGCTCAAACGACTCTTTGGTCTCGGACGTTTCGACGGTCTGTTGGACGGTCGTTCCGATGGACTCGGAGGTGGCGGCGACGTGTTCTGTGGACATCTCAAAGGCGAGTTGCTCGGTTGGGACGGTGTCGGCGGGGGTCTGCCCGGCAGGGGGACCTTCAGAGATGACCACTTCTTGCGACTTGGACATGTCCAGAGCCAGTCCTTCGGAAAAGACGAGCGCGCTCTGTTGTTCTGCAGGCGGGTCCGTGAAGAACATGCTCGGGGGCTCGCCCACGGCTGGGGTCGTCGGTTCGATGTCGCGCGGGAAAGGCGATGCAGCTGGGGTAACCGCCTTGGACTGCGATCCCCACACAGAGGTGAGCGCATTAGCGAGCCCTCCTGGACTCTTGCCGACCGTCGTATCGGCGAGGTCGATCGGTGACGTTGGTTTGCTCGCATTCTTGCTCTTGCCTTTTTTACCCTTTGTCGGGGGCTGTAGGGTAACAGCGGCAGCGGCAGCTGCCTCTGCCGCGATCCTGTCTCGTTCGGCTTGTTCTCGTTCGGCTTGTTCTCGCTCGGCGCGTTTGCTCTCTGCACGTTCTCTCTCTACGCGTTCCCTCTCTGCACGCACTCTCTCAGCCCTCTCCATTTCTGCATGTTCCCTCTCGATGCGCTCTCTCTCGGCGGTTTCTCTTTCAAACCTCTCTCTCTCGGCTCTCTCGGCCCTTTCGCGGTCGCGGTCGATGCGCTCTCTCTCGGCGGTTTCTCTTTCGAACCTCTCTCTCTCGGTTCTCTCGGCCCTTTCGCGGTCGCGGTCGATTCTCTCCCTCTCAAGCCTCTCTCGTTCAACCACCACCCTCTCCCTCTCGACCCTGTCTCTCTCTGCCGCAGCACGATCTCTCTCAGCCACCGCCTCCCTCGCGCGCCTCTCCTTCTCCGATTCCGTGCGGGTCTGGGACGTGTACGAAGCCATCTTTGAAGCCGACGAAACCTTGCGATCACGCTCAACGTGGCTGACAGACGAGGACACACGCGAGACGGACGCAGAAGCAGAAGTGGACACCGACCGTTCGCGCTGCTCGTACTCGCGGGTGCGTTCCGTGTAGATGGCCTGTTGCTGTTGCTGTTGCTGGTACTTTTCTTGTTGCTGGTATTGATATTGGCTTTGGTACGAGGACTGTGTCGCTTGGGGCGGCGGCGGAAGAGGTGGTTGTACTTGCGCCTGCGGTGGTGGTGGTTGCAATTGGGCTTGGGACTGTTGGTAAGACTGGGATCTGGACTGTACCGACTGGGAGGTGGAGACGGAACGACTGCGGTTGACCGCCTCCATGTTGAACGTCGCATCGAATCGCGCCGACCCTTGTGGTGTCTTGGCGCCCGACCCGACAGAGTCCTGAGAATGCGTGCGAGAGGGCGCGACCGAGGCCGGCCGAGACGGAGCACGCGACACCGCGCGCGACGGACCAAAGAAGTCATCTTCGGAGTAGGCATCCGGTTCGTCTTCGTCCGCACGATGGCCACTTTCGCTGTACACGATGGACGCCGGGCCGCTGTGAGAATGATGAACGTGAGTCTCGGCCGCGTGGCGTACGGCAAGCACTTACTACTTGGTTCGTCCCTGTTGGTGATTTTGAAACGATCAATATCAATGCTTGGGGCGTGGGTGCAAGTACGCACGTTGTCGTTCCATTTGATCCGTGCTTTGAACTCCGTCAGGCCGAAGTGAATCTCGACGCTGAAGACGATGGTCCAGTACGTCTTGCCGTTCCTCCCCGCCTTTGGTTCTGCGCTTCCACTGAGCGGGGAGAGATCCGCGCGAACCATGCAGAGCGTCCCGTAATCCTCTGACGGGTGACGAAATTTGGATGAGTGGGAGAGACGACATCGAGCTAAAAAAAAAATCTCACCATGATGGCGAAGGATCCATGGGGGTATCATGTCACCGCCACGATAACACCATATCTCCACTTCGAACACGGAGAGGGTTGACAGGTTTGTGAGTTCGGTGCAATATTTGCGTGTGAAGACGGTCGATTCCTTCACTTTCACACCCTACGACGGACGCATGAATGAATAGGGGAGGGGAAAGGAGGCGATGGAGAAACTCTACTCTTGCGAGAATGCAGTCAAAGGCGTCCGGGAGAAGTTGTGGCCCTGAAGGGAGCTCGCAGAGCCTCTCCTTTCGTGCCATGTGTTCAGGATCGTTGGGATCAAACTCCCGCAGATACTCCACGCCATACATAAACTTGGACATCCTTGCCGAGACGTGGTGATCACAGTAGAAGCCAAGTGCGCCATCTGCTACAGCCTTGGACCTAAAATGGGAAGCTATTAAGCACCGTGCACATCAGAGAACCAATGAGAGGGATTCACGTTTGATTGTCTGGTCGGCTAACTGTGATCTTCATCGGCGCAAGACGTTCCTGGAGTTGGGCAAAGAGCCAGGGACTGGCTGCGAATCCTCCCACCAACCATATGGACTGAAGAGAATGAAGACGCGTAGTTCGGATGAGTGCATGGATGCACCTACCTTGATCATACCCTGAGACGCCGCTACCTGTGCTTTGATGGCCGTCACGGCTGCTTGTATCGATGGCTCGAATAGCTCCGCCACCTCCGCACTTGGTTACGGTGAGCGGCGCAAGGGGCAGTGGAAGGCAAGCGACATACCCGGTGAGCTTGAGACTTCCACCACGTATACCGACGGCTATGTCCTTGTCGAGTGGCGAACCAAAGGGAACCCATTGGATGTCATTCTTTTCACGGAACAATCTTTTGGTGGTTTCGTCGAATCGTTTTGTGATGTGATCGATGGAGTCGGAAGAACCGTATTTGGAATTTTTGAGTTTCTCTGTCTTGGTCGTGAGTTTCGGCCGACAGTGGAGATGGTGCTACGTATGTACCTGCGAAAAACTCTCTTGCCCTCCGACTGACAAAGACTGAGCCTGCGAAAATGCCTGTCGAGCCAAATTTAGAGTGCGAAGAACGATTCTCGGAATGATAACGGACAATCTGGTGGAGCGATTTCCTCGATGACGAGGGGATTTGTGCCTCGGACAGCGTATGAGCTAATGTCGAGCGTGCCGCCGCCTGCGTCAGCGACTAGGAAGCCGGAGGACGGATTCTAGGGTCAAGGGGAAGGATAGATGGGAAAAGGATTTGTCGGAAGGAAAGGGGACGCACGGAGAGCACATCTGCGGCAAGTCCGCTTTGTACGCAGGCGTGCAGACTTGCTTCGCCCTCCGTGACGAACCGGATGCGCGCGCGACCCTCGTCCGTATCGGGGATCAAACCGCCGTATACTGCCGCACGACGCATCTTGGTTTGCTGTGCACCTTCCCAACCGTTTGGGTGGCTGAGAACGAATTCGATCGAATGTTCTACGGATTGCCATAGGGCTTTTCCGTTTGCGTGTGTGTCGACGATGAAGCTGCGGGTGCAGCGGAACAAGTAGCGGAGAAAATCGCCAAAGACATCAACGGGAGATTTGTGGCGGGGGAGGGCACTGAGACGCATCCCGTTCATGTTGAGCTTCATGGACTTTGGTCTCAGACGAAGCTTGAAACTGGGGGAGGCAAAGTGGAAGGATGGCTGCGATGCGAGACGTGACGTACAGTTCAGCTTTGATCCAGCACTCGTCTTCTGCCTGTGAGGAGATCGACGCGTTATCTGCCTCTGCGCCGGCGTACATGACGTTTCCATCTCTGTCGTAGTAGAGCATGGACGGGATCTTGCTGTTCCCTGCAACGTGCTCCTGGCCGGGGAATCTGCCCTGGGCGATGGGCAGATGAGGGCAAGGTGAGGGGGAGAGACGCACCGAGTGACGCCATGAATTTTTGGGATCTCGCCTGGCTCGAGGATGGCATAGGAGACGCCGCTGAATGTGGTCCCGACGTCGAGGGCGACGACGAGGGCACGGGCAGGCCCGGTGTAGGGCTTACGCACATCTGAGGACGCCTTCATTGATGGGAGTGCATGAGGATGCCTCGAGGCGAGGATTGGCCACGCAAGCTCAGCTTCATTTATTTAAATCGCTCACGTTCGCTCGCTTGCAGGCTGATCTTGGGTAGTGATTATCTCGGTATCGATGCTCCCTGTAACCAACTTCCATCTCAGAGACCTCTACCAGACGACCGTCGAGTTCTTTGCCCTCCATAGTAGATCCACGCCGTCATTCCGGGACGACTCGGACGAGTCCGACCACGAGCACATCCCGCTCACTCCCCGGGACCTCTCCCCCGTCCCCGTCCCCGATCCCGTAGACAGACTACAGAAGGAGTGCGCCGACCTCCGCCTCAAGCTGCACGCCGCTCAGCATTCCCACTGTCCCCGTGCATGCTCTTGCAGGTCCCTCGGCGCCTCCGCTGCAGCCTGCACTCTCTACACCATGCGACGCGAACATGACACCGCCAAATCGGAGCTGCACCGCACCCAACTCGAATTCGCACGACTCGAGGAGCGTTCCAAGCTCCTCGAAAAGACCCTCAAGGACACCAGAGACCTCTTGAGATCGAGAGAGGTCGAGGTCGACTCCCTCAGGAAGGAGCGGGACAAGCTCATCGCCGAGCGTCTTTCCAACCATCGTCGCTCCCCCTCCGTCTCCCTCGATCGACGGCGAAGCAGCCAAGACATCATGCGCCGTCGATCAAACTCGTCCCAGTCTCTCCTCTCCCAGCAGATCCGCCTCAGCGCTGACTGGTCCGACCATCACGAGATCGAGACCACCCCCCAGCTCAATGGCCACCAGCGCCGCATCACCGACATTGCAGACAACATGTCCACCGTCTCCGAGGAGGAGCGTGCACACACAAAGAGCATGGAGACCTTTCTCACAAAGACCGACGCTTGGTCGGGTGCCCAAGTCATCCAAGCCGTTCAGGACCTCAACTCCGAGATCCTGCAATTTGCCGCCTCCGCCGTCGAGCTTTGCACGTTTTCAAAGCAACGGCTGACTGTACCAAAGACCCAAAACGACGTTTCCTCGCGATTGGGCGCATCCCTCACGCGCACGTTGCTTGCTCGCGATCATTCCCAAGATCCGATGTTGGTTCAGATTGCACTCCAAGGCTGTATCTCGTACTGCATCTCTCGGGCCCTTTCATCCTTTTGCATCGGCTATCAGTCCAAGGCCAATATAACCCTAACACAGCTGTATACCCACATGTTCCAGTCAGGTGAGGTGCCTTGTTCTCCTTGCTCTACCCTTCGGGAGTTGATGTGGCGCTGTCCATCTTTAGAGCCTCAGCCAACCTCATCTCGCTGGAGGGCCCTAGCACACAAGCATATCCACGGACTGCACCCTGAGCTGGGAGATTATGCCGTGAATGAAATGACAGACACTATCTTCCGCTGGTCGTTTGATCTCTTTGTCATTTGTGGCAACAGTCCGAACCCGTCTTTCCGCGAGGCGTTCCGTTCCCGCTTTGGACCCCAAGTGAAGCGTATCTCCAAATCGGCCTGCAGAGTAGCGCAGATCATCCGAGAAGATATCATGTCCACCAACTTTGAGGTCATTGGTGCAGACAGTGGTCGGGCGTTTGACGCACAGGAAATGGTGGACGCGTTCGAGGATTATGGTTCGGCAGGCGGGGCAGTGCTTTGCACGACCGAGCTGGGTCTCCGATGTTCAACGAGCAAAGCCAATGCGGAACCCTCGGGATCCCGAGATGAAGCCATTGAGCGGCGACTGCTAGTCCGACCCAAAGTTATCCTGGAGTCGGCAGTGGACATGCTCGATCAACGGTGATACCCATCCCTGCCAGTGTTGCGTTTAAAAAGTTTCCCCTGAATGTTCTCTTGTCATTGTCGTTTTGTTCTGACTAACATTTGTATTTTATTGTGTCACGCCACGGACATTTTCATCATGCAAACCCTGTTGTTTTGATCATTGGTACTAGGTTTTGTACGCTACATCTAGTGTATACCCCTACTGGTAGTTCTTGGGTCGGTGTTCGGAAGTTGTTCCCCATGAGTCGACATCATGGTCCAAGTCTGCCCAAGTCCATCTTGGATCATATCAACCCTGGTGTGTGTACCCTTTCCGTCCGAACGCTCTATCCAACGCTCACTCCACCCAGGAAATCACCGCAAGGGCACGCACGCCCACCAGTCGCGCAAGGATGCGCGCAAACAAGACAGACTCGATCGCAAAAAACGCAGGGCAGACCATTTCGCGACTCAAGCAGGTGCTGTGAAACGCAAAACGAAAGATGCATACGTCGACAGACCCGAGTCGAAACGGAGAAAGACGGACCATGTCCAGGATGACCTCGACCGTCCACAAACACATCGACCCACGTCGAGGACCAAATCAAAGCCGACCGCCCTCGAGAAGCTTGCTTTGCGGTCGACCCATAAAATTCCACCCAAGCCTGCATCCCGTGCACCACGTACTCGGGAAGAGACAGAAGAAGACGCCTACATTGCGTACCTCGAAGCCCAACTCGGCTATGCAAACGGGGGAAAACGGAACAAAGTGGACGAGGCGGATGGGCTGGGCGGTGGGTACATGCACTTGCATCGTCGACGTGGTCGTGTCGAGACGCGTTCGCAGATTTGCTTGACTTTGCCGATGAGCTCGAGGGGTCTCTCCTTGATCCCTCTGGTCATTTTGACGCTAGTTCGGATCAAGACTCGTTGGACGACTTGGATGGTGGGGGGCCGTCCGGAGTCGAAGAAGCAGAAAGTAATGCGACCGACGACGACGATCAAGTCGAGGCCGAAGAATCGGATAGTAGCGATGAATGGACCGGGTTTGGTGCGAGTGACAACGACCTACCGCAGGACCAACAGCCTACCAAGAACACTGGTAGCAACACATCTGCAGGTCGATACATTCCACCTGGTTTGAGGAAGGAATCCGGGACCAGTCATGGTGAGGATACCGTCAAGCTCACCCGTCAGCTCAAAGGCTTGATCAACCGGTAAGTCAGGCGTACGAGTTCGCTACGTGCACATTTCATATTCCCGTGTTCAGAATGAGTGAGCAAAATATGTCGACAGTGCTAGATTCAATAGAACAAGTGTATCGCACTTATCGTCGGCATGGTGAGTTTTTGTTTACATGGTTAGGCCTTACTAATGCTTGTGTAGACGTGACATCCACATTGACTAGCTTGATGATCGAAGGCATATCTTCTCATGCCATGCTTCTTGATTCGTTTGTCGTCTTGCATGCAGCATTCATCTCTAGCTTGCATAGACTGATCGGCGTCGAGTTTGGTATGTGTAGTCATGCCCAAATTATGCTTATCTTATTGAACTATTTTCCCAGCCGCTTTTGTCGTCCAGAGCATCGTATCGACCTATGAACGCCATCTTCGAGATTACGAAAGTGTCACTACAGACGTCACCGCCCAACCCGAAGAACGGGGCAAAGAGTGTTCCAATCTCATCGTCCTCTTGTCCGAGTTGTACAATTTTCAGGTTATTTCTTGCATCCTACTGTATGATATCATCAAGGATCTTCTTGGAAAAAGGCTCTCCGAGTTCCGAGTCGAGTTGTTGCTGAAAATTCTGCGCAGTAGGTGGCGGGTAGCACACATGCCGCTATTTTCTCACATCGATAGGTTCTGGGCAGCAGCTGAGGCAAGATGATCCATCAGCGCTCAAGGATATCGTGACACTGGCACATTCGAGCATCGCAAACCAAGGTGATACCCTAAGGTTCATCCTCTTGTCTGTCCGACAACTGCGTTTTGACACGATACGCCAGTTCACGCACCAAGTTTATGACCGAGACGCTCACCAATCTCAAGAACAACAAAATCAGGAAGAATGCAACGCAGCATCAGGGTGGCGATGCCGTCGAGCGCATGAGAAAGTTCTTGTCAAGCCTCGGCAAGAAACGTCATGGTGAGCCGAGTCGCATCTGTGTTGAATCTGGATACGAACGCGGTTACTAGTACAAGCGCACGAGGCACTCCGGGTATCGTTGGAGGATCTCCGTACTGCCGAGACAAAGGGAAAATGGTGGCTAGTTGGTGCCGCCTGGGGAGGGGATCCTCTCATCGATCAGCAGCGTACCAATGCGACCTCTACAATGGAGAACGAGGCGGAGGCAGAAGACATTAGCAACACGGCGCTAGTGAAGCTTGCACGGAAACAGGGCATGAACACCGATATTCGGCGGAGCATCTTTGTCGTGTTGATGAGCAGCGATGTGCGCGATCAACGCTTCATGTTGGATGGTGCACCTGACGTTGCATCTCACAGGATTATCTGGATGCCTGTGAACGGTTAGCGCAACTCAACTTGTCCGAGGTACAGCAACGCGAAACTATCCGTGTTATTCTTCATTGCTGTGGCAACGTACGTCATTCGATCCTTTGTTCAGACGCATGGCATTGACAAATCGCGACCTTCTAGGAAAAGTCGTATAACCCGTACTATGCTCTCGTTTGCCAGCAACTCTGTCAACGATCGCACGCCTACAAAATCACACTTCAATTCTGCCTCTGGGATTTCCTCCGGGACCTGGGTGAGACAAATGTGGGCGGCGGCGAGGTCATCAAGAACCTCAAGCACGACGATGGTCGGTTTGACCTCCAGACCGTCTCGTCATCACGCATGGACAACCTCGCGAAGGCATACGGGTGGTGGATCGCCAAAGACTGTTGTTCCATCACGATCCTCAAGGTGACGTTTGATGGTCGATGATCGTTTTCAAGCCATCACTCAGTGCCATCTCCGTGCAGCCCGTCGGTTTCACACTTCTCAAACCCCACACGCGGACGTTCCTCCGAGAACTCCTTGTCCAAATCTTCGCGGCGACGCAGGCGTCGTCGCCCGTGCTGACCGACGCTGACGAGCACATGTCGCGCAATCGAGGGGCGGTTGAGGACGTCTTTGTCCAGGCGACCAAGATTGGAAACTTGGGTCTTGGGCTCATGTTTTTTCTCTCGACTGCCTTTAAAGGCGAGGTGGGGTTCCTTGGGTGGGCGAGCGCGTTGGCAAAGGAAACGTTGCAGACGGGGATGAACGAGATTCCGAGGCTATGATATGTCTTGGTAGATTACGAATTATACGCTGGCTTACGTCGATGGTTTGCAACGCCAACATGATCGGTCACACACTGGTATTAACTTGGAGCTTCTGGAATGCGACCGTTGCATACGAACTCCCGCTTTTCCCTCCAAACGTGAACTTTTTGTAGGGTATACTTCCACTGGATAAAGCATCAGGCATCCTAACCTCAACTTCTGTTGCTGCGCACTCACTCGTATTTGAAGCGGTTCTCCTGTGTCACGATCCTTTGTCTCAACTCGTCCTCCGTAAAGTTACACGCTGTAACACAGCAAGTGAGTTCGTGGGCGAGAGAAAAGAAGGATGTCCCTCACACGTAATGAGGAAATAACCCCCTGGACGAAGCAAGTTCGCGACGCGTGGGGCGTAGCGCTCTAGCAGGATCTTTCCGCCGCCACCTTCGTTCCTGTGCTCGTCTGCCTCCATAAGCGACATGGCATCAAACGTGCCCTTGTCGAGAACGAGGTCCCACACCCCGTCGCTCGTGCCGGTACGTTCTCCCTCCCCCATGTCCGGCCGGGGGATCGGGGACGCCATATCCAAAAAATCACACACTGCAAACGTGACATTGGCGTACGTATGCTCGCCTCCCTTGCCAGCATGGGCGTTGGCGTCCGCATCCAAACCCCGTTGCTTGGCGATGGCGATCGACAGGTCGACGGACCCCTGACTGTAATCGATCCCCGTCAACCGCGACGCGTCGTACCCAGCTTCGACCATGGCGAAGAGGAGGTGTCCGTTGCCTGTCCCGACGTCGAGTACATTGGGACGTGTGGGTGGAGGGACGTGCGTGAGCGCCCAATCGATCATCTTGAGCGTGGGTTCGTTTCCGAACCTGATGGGTTGTGTGGGTGTGTGGGAAAGGGGGAGAGGAAGAAGGGGGAGGACGTACCACACCTCGCCCTCGAGGCCGCTCTCGTAAAAGTGGGCGAGTTCTTCAGAGTAGCGGTTATCCCAGCTGGTTGTTCAGTTTTGGAGGGGTGTTCGTGGCGGGATATACAAGATCTTACTGATCCTTTGTTCCGAGCAGCGAAGGGTCAAAATCCATTATGTAAGTGTTAGGCGGAAGATTGAGATATTAGTCAGCAACTCAGTCGACCGTTTGTGTTCAACAAGTGGACGAGTCGAACTGACCCGAATGAGAGTGGCGAGTGAGATTCTATGTAATGAGTGATAATGCGGTATGGTACACAACCGAAAACCTTTCGAGGTCCATGAGTGACTGTCAATTAACCCGGATTGACAGCAACTCACCAGAACTAAAAAGCGAAAGCGTCGTCATCGTTTTCCATCCGTCTTGTCTAGCAAATCTTTTGCCTCGTTAATTTTACTCGCGAGGTAAGGCGAGCCCCCACGATCCGGGTGGTTGGCCAACATAATATGGCGGTGGGCGTCCTTGAGTTTATTGCGGAGCGTGGGCCCATCCCTGCAAAGACAGAGAGGTCGGGTGAGAAGCTGAGACCGTCGGGGAACGACGTACTTGAGACCGAGAATTGCTACGGCTTCTTTGCGGTCCATTTTTGCCCTGAAGCCTCCTTTCACCCATTGTTCTGCTCCCCCCCTTCCGAGCATCCCGGTTCGAATAAGGTGTCTACCTACCAGTGCGGCCGTGACTGCACCGAGACCGACGATGACTGGCGTTGCCATGTCCTTGTCCTTGTGTCCTTGCTAGTAGTAGTGGTAGTAGTACACGTGACTACAGACTGGCGTGCGGATCCTTTGCAGTAACGATGTTACTCGCCTC